>JACGAQ010003386.1:0-29571 GCA_014119065.1 Orius insidiosus | reverse complement strand
TTGTGATAATCGGACGGACGGACGGCACCACAGACAACGGCAAGATCACTGATGTTCTGTAGGACGCTTTGAGGGTATCACAATAACGTCTTTTATAGTATCGACTGCGTAATAGCTATTGTCTAATATTTTATAAACGGGGCTTTAATTCTTATGCAATAAAAGAAAAATAATGCTTTATTGGATTAAAGATTTTAGATTAGCAACCCTATAAGTTAAGAACTTCTCAAAATTTTGTAACATGAGACTTTTTAAGATAGGATCACAATAATCTATAATTTAATTTATTTTGTATTTAACAATAGCTTTGTTTAAACCGCAGTTTGAAACTCCTGAGCATGCGCAGAAGGACTTGGACATCAAATTGACGATCGGCTGTCTATTTCGACGTGCAAATCCTTCAGTTTCAAACTGCGGTTGGAACAAATAGGTGTACAAAATGAAATTCGGCTAAAATCTACAAAATTCAAATTTACCTGTGGCTGAGTTCATTTTGTACACCTAATAAATAAAATGTAGGAAATTAATTCTCTATAATTTGCACTTAATTATTTTTTTTCAGGAAAATAATTTTTTTTAAAATAAATTTATCTTGAAAACAGCGTCCTAAGAAAAAATGAATAGAATCAAAATTAAAGAGAATTAATTTCCAGCAGATTTTATTTAGTGCATTTTTTCAATATCTGTAACGGTTTACGATTTACAAGCCTTTAAAAATTAACCTTCTTAATGGTTATACTTCAATAACCTTCTTACACGGAGAAGGTCAACTTTTGATGGACTTAACGCCTAAAATGTTCAAATTTGAAAAAATGAACTACTAGGCGTACAAAATGAAACTCGGCTAAATTCTACAAAATTCAAAAACCCTGAGTTCATTTTGTACACCTAAAAAGATGAAAATGTTTGCACGAAACTAATTTCACGATTCATGGATGATGTATGAGCGAGAATAGCGGGTTCTTAAAAAGGTAAAACAATTTTTTTAGTCTTAAAAAGGCTTGAGCGCGATGAACCCGCATAAAAGTAATTTTTCGGGAGGCTCTCACGAGTTCTTCCTAAAGGTTAACGGAAAAATTAGCTTTCCGGTCGATAAGCGAAGAGGATAGGTCAAAACTTGGCATTTTTGAAGAATAGGAGGTTTTTTAGCGAACATGTGGATTAAATTTTTTTACTATAAAAAATGAGTAGAATTTCAATAAAAGAAAACACGTTTCTTCCTAGAGATAGGTCTTTTGAAAATTATTTGCAAGAATATAGGAGGTTAGATGACAAATTAGGAACTCATGAAAAATGGAGGCATCCGATAGAACTAGAAAGGTTAGAAATCGCCAAGAAAATTTACCAGATCCGATAAACTTGCGATTAAATCTTTCGTTCTATTGAATAAAAAGTTAGATACGAGGTTGAAGAGCGATGCGGTGAAATGTATGAAGGAAATGTGGGAGATGGTTCAGATCGAGAAGATAACGCCAGTGATGGGGCGAGATTTGATTGACTGGGTCGAACTTTTGAAGGAGAAAGTTCCGAAAGGGATCAAATACAGGGATAAAATCGAGGAGAGTTACTGGCGACTCGAAAGGATTTACAGGCATTTTAATTCGCGCCTGAAAACGAAGAAATTGTGGATATAGCAGATGAAAAGGATTTCCTTGTGGTCACCCTATTTCGTACAAAAAGGCATCAAGTTGTAAATCAGGAGGCTTTTTTGATTACAACGTCTTCATGTCGAAATGTGAGCTTATTTTGTGTTTGTTAAGAAGAATCGAGGTTTTCGTGCAATCCGAAAGATTGTCGGTCAATAGAGCAGGAAGGATCAAACTAATGGACGCAATTTATATGACAAGACGTTCTTTCGGGGAAGATGCGTGGGAGACTCTGAACTTAATGCCCTCCGTTCAAACCATCTTCGAAGCTGTCACATCAAAACAAGAAAACACGGAAGCCATCGATAGTTTCAAGCAAGAAGTCGACCATCTCGTCGCGAAAACAGAAAAGAATCTCAAACGTCAGAAGTTGCTGAGGTTTCGGATGTACGATCAGATGGAAGAGCTCGACGCCTGGAAGTTGAAGCAGATCAAACTCGACTGGACTGAACCCATTTCTATGGATGACATGACCGTGGATTTCAATTTGATACCGGAATGCGATAGAAACACAATAAAATGAACAAAAAGTACTTACAGCTCCTCCTTCTGACGCTGCGATAACACCATTTTCATGATCTTTGCTTTATGTGAAGTTTACTTTACTATTGACCAGTTAGACTCGTCCAGGCTCCATCACCCTGCGAAAAAAAAAGAGGTTTTCATTATAAAATTGGAACAAAAAAAAAAAACTGGCTAACTGAAGGTTCAGCCGTCCGTCCGTCACAATTTTATTCCGCGTCACGGCCGCAGTTTTTTATCCGATTTTCACAACTTTTTAAGGATCTTTCTTTGGAGCAACTTAAAAAATGACGAGAGCTTTTTTTGAAATTAGCGGAGATATGTCCGTCTAAAGTTCAGAATTATCGCCAGCTTTTTTCCCCGCAATTTTTATCCGATTTTCACCAATTTTAATAGGATCTAACGTTTTTGGTTCCTAGAAAATGATGTTGAGTGATTTTTTCCATTTCACAAAAATGGCCGAGTATGCTCGTTTGAAATTTTAAAAACTTTAAAAGTTTTGAATTTAGGAGGGAAAAACAAAAAACTTGCTTGCTTCTGCTGTATCGAAAACCGATGGAAGGTTAAGGTTAGGTTATATATCCATAACCTAAAACACCAACCCTTTACACTTTACGGCCACAGTTTTCACCGATTTTCACCAAATTTTCACAAATTTCTTTAGCCGGTGAAAAGAATGTAACGGGCGATTTTTGAATTTCGAAAAAATGGCGGAGATATGTCTGTTTGAATTTAAAATTCGCTGCGGCCGAACCGTTAATCCGATTTTCACCAAATTTTCACCAATTATTCCTTATTTTTTAAGAATTTTTGGAGTAAAAAATTGCCACTTTTTAATTATCATTTTTAGTAGGGAGAAATTTTATACTTCTACCCATTACGAGAGGCACATCCGTAGGCAAAGAGCCCATTATTTCTACCTTGGCACTTAAAAAAAAAAAAGAACTTAAAAAAAAAAAAAAAAAAAAAAAAAAAAAAAAAAAGAAAATTTTTCGAAAAAAAAAACCGGAAAATTTTTCGGAAAAACAAAACTCGGACAATTTTTCAAAATAAACTTAACAAATTTTTCGAAAAAACAAACTTGGAAAATTCTCCTTTATACTTTCCCTCCCTTATACATCCCCTTCCGTTATACTTCCCCCTCCGTTATACTTCACCCTCTGTTATACTACCCCTCCTCAAACTTCCCCTCCCATATACTTCCCCTCCGTTATACTTCCCTCCCATAACTTCCCCCTACGTTTTACTTCCCCTCCGTTATACTTCCCCCTCCTATATAGATACTTCTCTTTAAGGAAGTTTTCGTTGGAAGCTCTTCAAACCAGTACTTTTGTTTAATTTCTCACCACTGTAGGGTCATTTAAAATAACAAGGAATACATACACCAAGAACGTAAATAAAAGCTACCTATAAATAATTCTAGTTAACAGATTTCGAAATCTAATCTTAAAGGAACAGTAGTAATTAATCCTGGGAAAAAGAATAAGACGAAGCCTTAATTACCCAAGTGTATAGCAAACAATGGAGATTGAAAGGAGAACCTATTATAACGTTTCTTTATAGAAAAAGTGAGCTTCAACTTTTTCTAGGTTTTTTTTGTGGCTTAATCCTTCGAGAATTTTATCGTTTGATTTTTCCCATGAATATTGATTCTTTGATGACAACCTGGCATTTGGACTTTCGTTTTAAAATGTTCTAATTGAGCAGCGAGATGAAAGTTGCCCCTTTCGCTTTTGCTGAAGCCGGTTTCGTGGATGTTATTGATAATAAAAGAAAATCCAAGTCATGTTTGGGGCACACCCCCTTACTTTTTTTTCCGTTTGAAAAATTGAGGCTTTCGCCCGATTGACACCTGCGGCAGAGAAATTTAAAGACGCTGGATTTTTTTCCAATCAAACGAGATTGATAGAATGGATTCCTTTGTGAACATTTTTTTTCCCTATCAAGACAATGGTGGAGCCTTAAGGGGTTAATTTTGGTGAAGATGAGTGGGACCGAAGAAACGATATTCTCCCAAGGTCGATGACTCCCGCACCGTTACTAAGAACGACGACGAAGAGTGAGAAATATAAAAATAATCTAAGAACATTTTTGAATAAAGACAAGAATCAAAAATAAATTTCCATATGCTAATTTTTCACCAATAAAAACTTCAAACTAAGGGCTTAACTCTTTTCCTCTTCCTTGTTTACTAGGTGCGTTAAACTATAAGAATATAAATGAAGGAATAATTAGTGCAGTTACTAAGGGTGGCATTGGGGTTTGTAACCTACTGGAGGTTACACTCGCTCCGCAATGCTGATCTGTCTTCCTAAATGGCATTACAGTAAAAATAAGAGGAAAAGAGAAAGAAGTGGTTTGAAAAACTGATGGGCAAAAATACAGATCAAAGGGCTCTTCCAAAACCGTGTTTTTTGATCAGAAAATCAAGGAAACCCGTTCAAAAGATGAATTCCTGATAAAAAAGGGTGTTTATAAACCCGAAAATAGAGGAGCATGACCCAAAATTCGTTAAAAAGGGTGTTAAAAGATCAAACACCCGATGAAAAGGGTGTTTAAACACTACAAACCCGAGGAAAAGGGTGTTTAAACACTAGAAAACCGAGGAAAACGCCCCAAAACTCGCTGATGTAAAAAGCTGGAACAGCTTAGCGAAATCACTCCTAGCAGGTAGGTATCTACATTAGGACAGCTTCCAAGCGGGAATTTTCCCTCAAAACGGGACATTTGGCGGTCGTGGGAAGGACCCTCCAATGCTGGAAGCATGGTCTTAAATTCCCCTCCCTCATTATCAAATGCTCGAATTTGTTTTAGATACATGAATTTAAAAGGAAATTGAATTCTCTACAACTTTCATTCAATAAACTTTTTGCTGAGATCCGTTTTTTGGGATGAAAAGTGAAGGAACAGTGAAAAATTTGCTCTCTTTTTAGCTAGCTCGTAACCTGGCTACGGTTGGTCCTACAAAAAAACGTTTACGTCAAATTTTTTGCAAATGTAGTAATCTAATTTTTCTTATATCGTGATGTTTTCAAAAAAATCAACTGGGAACGAGCTGGAAGCCAAAACTGAAGCAGTTTTTTCAAGATGGCAGGCGAAGCACAAGGGAGATGACGGAAACTGGGGTTAAAAACTACCTTATGGTCCTAAACATGAGGAAAAAAAATGGTCTTCTTTCTTATGTGCAAGGTCAACCCTCTTTTCACTTCATTCCTAGTTCACTCGGCCTTTATAAATAATTTTCTTACGCATAAAAAAATTAAAACAGTACAATACGCAGCAAAAAAAACCGTTCAAGGACAAAATTACGTCAATAATAAAAACGCGTGGATGGAAAGGAATTTGAAACGTTTTTTTTTCCGTCAAAACAGGTAAGCCAAATGCTATCGAAAGCGGAAAAGCGAAAATATCACGTTGAAAATCGTATATGTCACAATATCAAAACGAAGCGTGTCAAACAAAGGAAAAACCTAAAAACTAAAAAGGTAGAATTTTCGAATTCTATTCTTCACTTCTCAACTTAAACATGGTTGGTAGGTCCGATTTTCACCAAGTTTTCACCACATACTCCTTATATCTTTTTAGAATTTTGGTGTAATAAAAAAAATTAACTTTGTTTTTTTTTTTATAGTAGGAAGAAATTTGATACTTCCACCCTTTGCGAGAGAGGTATTCTTCGGGCAGAAAGCTCATAATTTTTTTTAAGAAAATTTTTCTAAATGATTTAATATATTCTTCCTTTCTTTTGTACTTCCCTCTCTTATACTTCCCCCTCCTTAAAGTTATGTCTGTTATACTTCCCCCTCCTCTCCCATTGTTCCTTCTCTTTAAGGAAGTTTTCGTTGGAAGCTCTTCAAACTAGTACTTTTGTTACTAGCATGAAAATCAATTTGGTTAGGAAAATAAGCAGATGGATCCGATGATTAGTTAAATAGTATAAAATTAAGCCAAAACACAGTTTTTTATGTTCTTGTTGTGTAGTCTTCATTTCCTGGCTAACCGCAATAACTCCGAGAAAAGGGGAATGATCTTTGCGATTTCAACTTCCTAAACGCGCAATCCTCGATGCGATAATCCAGAGATAAAATGATTGATAAAATTTAATTGCTGTTTTTTATTTAAAAATTGTGCCAATTCAACAATGAGAAAAATCCTTCCTGGCTACAATTCTTTCAAGGTTATTGGAGAAAGTCCACTTTCTATCCGAGCGCAAAGTGTTTGAGGGGTTTTGTGAATAAAAAAACCCGGTAATGAAAGTTCCATATTAGGCAGAGGATAATTTGATTTTTTCTTTATGGGTGTTCACCATTTTTTATGTCTGAATTCCTGAAAGACCTTTTTTTTTTATTCTGTTAATTACAAGTCGTTTGTGAATCGTCTGTTGACCTTGCCGGTTGAAAAGTTTCAGGGTCGTGGAAAACGCCGGGTGGATTCGTTCGAGATCAGCACAATAAGAAAAAGAGGGAGGAAAAAAAATGTTTTTGTCTAAGAAAGACATGAAAGGATGTCGGGAAGCTTATTGATTTCTACACTTCGAGCCAGGAATTATTGATGGGGGGCTCTTTGATCTTAAGGGGATAGTGGAACTAGGCATCCGACAGAGAGGGAAGATAGGATTAGAGAGAGAGAGAAGTTCAAATTTTAGGCCCCTCTAGCTCTGTCAAATATCATCCGATTTTTATTTTGAAAAGTGATTTATTTATGGTACAACATTTTGAATAGCTGTAGGCAGCAAAATTATAATTTTTCCGGCCGGAAAACGGAAATTTTCTCGGAAAATTTTTCTTAATTAAAATTCAAAAATGTCTCTAAGCACCAGGTATCACCAAAAATACAGAATCCAAATCTGTTTTCAAAATTCAAATCGGTTGAAAACTCGCGTCCGAAACCGTAGAATCGGCAAACTTCAAAGGAAAAATGCAAGCCGTCCACCGTCTATGATTCCTTCCTCACTCCTCTACTTTTCAACATCTTGACTCTCGGAAATTTTTTTACTTCCTTAAAGAAGTTATTGCGATACCCTCGACGTCGGGTTTTTGGGGAAGGGTCTTCCAGACCCCGGAGGGTCAAATCGAATATTGATCTTTACCGATCTCAACTTTGTCTGTGGTGCCGAAAATCGGATGAAAACTGTGGCCGTAAGTGTTCCGGAAAAAAATGCTACGACGGCCGGCCGGCACCACAGACAAAGTTGAGATCGGTAAAGATCAATATTCGATTTTACCCTCCGGGGTCTGGAAGACCACTCCCCAAAAACCCGACTGGAGGGTATCACAATAACTTCTTTAAGGAAGTTAAAAAGATTTTTCAAAAAAAAAGAAAAAAAAAGAAAAAGAAAGAAAAACCCGAAAAATTATTCGAAAAAAAAAATTTTTTTTGACAAAAAAACTTAGAAAATTTTTCGAAAAAAAAGAAAAGAAAAAAAAAAAAGAAGGAAAACTCGGAAAACTCGGAAAATTTTTGGAAAAAAACTTTAAAAATTATTCGAAATAAAAATTTTTTTTGACAAAAAAACTTAGAAAATTTTTCGAAAAAAAAAAAAAGGAAAACCTGGAAAATTTTTCGAAAAAAACTTTGAAAATTTTTTGAAAAAAAAAAAATTTTTTTTTGGACAAAAAAACTTAGAAAATTTTTATTCTTAGAAACGTTTTTTTTTCTTTTTGTGATGCCCAGGATGGGGGTGTTTGATGGAAGACATCTGGCAACACTGCATTGCTTGCGGACGCTTCCATTTTTCCTTTGAAGTCTGCCGATTCTACGGTTTCGGACGCGAGTTTTCAACCGATTTGAATTTTGAAAACAGATTTGGATTCTGTAATTTTTTGTGACACCTGGTGCTTAGAGACATTTTGAATTTTAATTAAGAAAATTTTCCGAGAAAATTTTCCGTTTTCCGGCCGGAAAAATTATAATTTTGCTGCCTACAGCTATTCAAAATGTTGTAACATAAATAAATCACTTTTCAAAATTAAAATCGGATGATATTTGACAGAGCTAGAGGGGCCTAAAATTTGAACTTTCTCTCTCTCTAATGCTATCTTCTGTCTCGCTAAAAAACTCCACACTTGACACGGACTTTCCCCTTAAGAACGGTACAATTTTTTTTCGTCTCCTAAAATAACAGTGCTAGAAAGATTATTTGAAGAGCTTCTAACGAAAAACTCCTTAAGAGAAGGAACAGTGTAGGAGGGGGAAGTACAAAGAAGGGGAAGAATAATTTCAAGCAAACAAATTTTTCTTTTTTTTTTTTTTTAAATTTTCAAAGTTATTTTTCCAAATTTTCTTTTAGTTTTCGAAAAATTATCCAAGTTTTCCCCCATGAAAAATTTTCTAAGTTAATTTTCAATTTTTTTCCCGAATTTTATTTATTTTTTAAACTTGCAGTTCTTTTTGTGTGTTTTTTCCGAGAAAATTTTTAAAAGTTATTTTCCAAAAAAAATGTCCAAGTATCAAGGTAGAAATAATGGATTTCTGCCCAAGGGATGCCTATCTCGCAAAGGGTGGAGTACCTTTCTCCGGAAGGTACCAAAAGGAGTTGGTGGGGATGAGAACCCCTATTGCAGTCCGAAGGCGAAGGGCTCCCTAGTCTAGGGTTGATTCGATATGGCCTTCCTTCCGATATTTTATCCGATACGATATTTTTGAAAATATCGGATGAATTGATATATCGGAAGGAAATATCGATATTCCGATATATCGTGATATACATATATCGTATGGATGTTATCACTTATCACTGATAAGTTATAAGTAATCCGTGTGTTGCCCCATTTTCTTTCGGATTCATATCGTAAAATATCGCGATATATCGGAAGAATATCGGTAGGGAAATATCGGTACAAATATCGCAAATTTCGGAAGGAAAATATCGATATTGCGATATATCGGAAGTATCGCAACAACCCTAATTGCAGTCCAAAGGCGAAGGGCTCCCTAGTCTAGGGTGGACGTAGTAGGGTTGATTCGATATGGCCTTCCTTCCGATATTTATCCGATACGATATTTTAAAAATAGTATTATAAATATAAAAATAGTATTAAAAATATCGAATGAACCGATATATCGGAAGGAAAATATCGGATGAACCGATATATCGGAAGGAAAATATCGGATAAACCGATATATCGGAAGGAAATATCGGATGAACCGATATATCAGAAGGAAAATATCGGATGAACCGATATATCGGAAGGAAAATATCGGATAACCGATATATCGGAAGGAAAATATCGGATGAACCGATATATCAGAAGGAAAATATCGGATGAACCGATATATCGGAAGGAAAATATCGGATGAACCGATATATAGGAAGAAAATATCGGATGAACCGATATATCGGAAGGAAAATATCGGATGAACCGATATATAGGAAGGAAAATATCGGATGAACCGATATATCGGAAGGAAAATATCGGATGAACCGATATATAGGAAGGAAAATATCGGATGAACCGATATATCGGAAGGAAATACCGGATGAACCGATATATCCCCAAAAATCCGACGTGGAGAGTATCACAATAACTTCTTTAAGGAAGTTAAAATGGTATCCTTTCGGAAAAATTTAAAATGCTAACAACCTTTCTCACGGTTCGCCCACCCTTTTAAGGAAACATGGAACTTGCTTTTCAGTCTTAACGTAAGCAGAAATATTCCAAGGAACGAAACACTTGTTGGGAAAGTGTTGGGGAGGCCATTGGAATGCAAAACGAGGAGCGGAGGAACAAAGAGAGAAAAAAAAAGTAAAAAATGAGAGCGTGGGCGCTCAAGTGCTGACCTGCTCCGCCTCATTTCTTCAGACTCCCTATTTGAATAATCGGAATATTTTTACACAACTACTTCTTAATCGAAGGTCAAAAAAAGGGGAATGTGTCACTTAAATTGGCTTAATTTACGCTAACCAAATATGGATTCTTTGTTAAAGGCTTCACTATGAAGTTATATTGTGAGAGTAATAAAATGCAATTTAAAAAAAAGTTAAAATGAGAACATATTAAATTTAAAACGGTTACGAAATATCCAAGGGACGAAAAAAACTGAGGGACGATAATAGAAAACGGAAGTCAAAGCGGACGGAAACGTCATCTTTTGTCTATCTTATTTTTAAATTTGAATGATTAGTACATAGTATTACGAAGTTTTACAAAACAAGGTCTTAAAACGTGACCCAAAGGTGAAATGTGAAGCCTAATAAAAATGAAGTCAATTTTCCATCTTGCGTAACAGCATAATAGACATCAAAATTCAAATTATTCTAGTAGAGGTATATGGATAAATCTAGGAACTGTAAAATTTGTTAATTTGATCTTCGCCAACATGTTTCGGGTCTTCGGGTCAATTAATTTTTAGGGAAAATCTACAAGAATTACAGCTACTAGGGTAAACATAAAAAGAAGAAAATCGATTCAAAGGATTTGAGAGCCATAAGATTTGATTGCTGTTTTATTGAATAAACCCAGGCCCAGGTGTTTACGGATATGCAGCGTCAATGAATTTATTAGAATTATCAGTGGGGGGTCTAATATGTTCAAAGCAGGCACTTTTTAAACGCATTTACAAGGCTTTTTAGTCACTTTCTTGGAGCGCGGACTCATTACTTCCTAGTATCCTATCATAGTATTACTTAATATTACTTCATATCAAAATAAACCTCGGCGGACTTAGGGGCTTTTGGGAAGGCCTCCCTGGCTGTTCAAAAAGCGCCCACTCGAAAAGCGTTTTCCTCGATTTTCTGGCCGTTTTTTAAAGTGTTCAGGCGACCTCTTTAGGCCGGGTTTTTAGACATTTCCCCCGATTTTTCGGTGTAAAAACACACGTTACATCGGGAGTTTATGCTTTTAACATTCTTTTATAACGAGTTTTTACTCTTTTTTACAGGGTTTGAATACTTTTCCTAGATTTTTTTATTGTAGAAACGCCGTTTTATCGGTGTTTTGAGCTTTCGACTCTCTGTTTAATCGAGTTTTCGGGCATTTAACATCTTTTTGGCTATTTCCCCCGATTTTTTAATGTGAAACTAAAAGTTTCTACGGTGATCAAGCTTTAACGCTCTTTACGAGTTTGAGTCATTTTTTCGATTTTTTTTGTAAATTCTTGAACAGAAAAATCCGTTTTATCGGGTATCTTTCTGACCGGGTTTTGAGCTTTCAAGGCCCTCGGGTTAAACACCTGATTTTTAGGGTGTAGGGCCGTTTTCCCCCAATGTTCTGGTTTAGAAACATCCGCTTTATCGGGTTTTCGGGCGTTTAACATCTTTTTGCCCGCCCGTTTTAGGCCGTTTCCTCGATTATGATGTGAAAACACTTTTTTCGGGTGTTCAAGCTTTTACCACCCTTTTATAACGAGTTTAGGGTAATTTCGTTTTTCGATATCTTTGTCTAAAAAAAAAAAGTTTTATCGGGCTTTAGGGCGTTTTACATCTTTTAAACCGGGTTTTGAATAGTTTTGCTCGATTTTTTTAGCAACTTCCTTGGGAGATCTAAAGTTTAACCCCAGATTTTTAGGGTGTTGGCCGTTTTCACCATTTCTTGGTGTGTTCTGGCGTTTAAATCTTTTGCCCGGTTTGGCCCCGATTTTTTGGTGTAAAAACACACTTTCTTCAGGTGTTCAAGCCTTTAAACGCTCTGATATAACGAGGTTTGGGTCATTTTCCTCGATTTCTTTGTCTGGAAAACCCCGTTTTATCAGGCGTTAGTGCGTTTAACATCTTTTTACCGGGTTTTGAATAGTTTTCCTCGATTTTTTTAGTATAGAAACACCTTTTTCATCGGGTTTTTGAGCTTTCAACTCCCTGTTTAATCTGGGTCTTAGGGTCTTAAGCCGTTTTCCTCAATTTGCTTGGTGCTCTGGAATTTTGGTCACCTCACCTCAGTCCCGCCCATGTACATAACATTGTGAATAATGTAAATAGAACTCTATTGTTTTGCAAAGGCCAAATTTGAACGTTTTAAAATAAGAGTCCAAGTCATCTAAATATGTCAAGGTAATTGATTAGCCGTGAAGGAGTAACATAGCGCATAAATGAAACCGTTTTGTGACTTCCTACTTTTCTTTAACATCCTCAACCACAAAAATATTAAATTGGGCCAAAATATGATTTCGACACCTTAAAAATCGACCTACGGTTACCATCCTACACAAACTAAACCAACATTAAAAGGAAGGCAGAAAAAATCCAAGATGCGCACGTTGACATCCTTGACCTAAGCCAATGAATCATCTGACCATAAGACCTAAAATTGCAGAATTCCTTTTTTTTAATTTTATTTTTAGTTTATAAATTTTATATAAAAATAAGACTGTAAGAAGGGGGATACCTCTTAACTGACAGTATTGATCCATTCTGCCCTTGGGTCCCCACTCCTAGAAGCAACCCACATGGGATATTTACATTATTTAATTAATGAAAAATTTTTCAAACATATTATAAAAATTTTACTCCACAACAACTCTAAAAAAACTTACAAAATTTTCGGAAAAAAAAAATTCGGAATATTTAAAAAAACTCGGAAAATTTTTGAAAAAAAAAAAACTTCCCTCCTTATACTTCCCCTTCTTATACTTCCCCCTCTTTATATTTCCTCGTTATACTTTCAAGCTAAATTGCGAAAGAAATTATAACAGGGTGGTCTAACTCTTACGACTTGAGAAAATATCAACTTTGCGAGATGAATCATTGCTACTCATACATGGGTGGAGTTTTATTCTTATATTAGATTGAAAAAAATTTTGATTATAGTACTAAAATTCTATAAAATATGTAATAAAATTTAATAAGATACTGCATTTTTTTAAATTTATTGTCAACTTGTTTGGGTAAAGAAAAATGAGTTTAGTAGGGAAAAACTAATGAAAGAAAGGGTTGCACGAGAAATGAGAGAATGCGAAAGTTTCGTCTGTTTATCGATAAAAACGAGGGGAAAAACCTGCCATCTTTGAAAGGTCGGGGAGTGTAGAGAGACCGAAAAATTCAGAATTGAGAGGGAAAGAAGCGATAGTTTGGTAAAAGATAGAATTTTACTTACCGGAAAGTAATAATTTTGGATTAAAATAAACACACACAATAAAAAAACTTAAGGAAAAAAGCGTCTCAGGGGAAATATACGAACGAGAACCGCACTGAAGGAGTTGATCACGAACCACTGAAATCGGATAGAGAAAATCGTTACTGAGGGAATGGAGTTCGCTTTTTAGCCGTCAAGTGGCGCTAAAATATGAAAGTTGCTTGGCGGGGAATACAATTTAGTCACTGATTTTTTTTTTTTTTTTTTGGCTTTTTCTGAGAGAGGGAAAAGTACTAGGAGGCCGAAGGGACCTTCCTCGAAAATGTGTTTTTTACATCAAAAATCGGGCAAAAAGATGTTAAACGCCTGAACACACCAAGAAAATAGTGAAAACGGCGCAACACCCAAAAAAATCCGGGGTTAAACTTTCGAACAACCGATTAAGTTCAAAAGGAGCTCAAAAGGAGTTAAAAGTTCAAAAACCCGATAAAAAAGGTGTTTTTACACCAAAAAAAAAAATCGAGGAAAACTTTTCAAATCCCGGTAAAAAAGATGTTAAACGCCTTAACGCCTGTTAAAACGTGTTTTTCCAGACAAAGAAATCGGGAAAAATGACCCAAAACACGTTAGAAAGGGTGTCAAAAGCTTGAAAACCCCTAAGAAACGTATGTTTTTACACCGAAAAATCGGGGGAAATGGCCCAAAAACCGGGCAAAATTACGAGTATGTTAAACGCCCGAACACCCGATAAAAAGGATGCTTTTAAACCAGAAATTTGGGAAAAACTGTTCAAGACACTAAAAATTTGGGGTTAAACTTTCGATCCCCCAAGGAAGTTGAAAGCACAAAAACCTTCTTTAAGGAAGTTAAAATGAAAGTCTTCGCCCAGCCAGGCTACTCAGAACGTGCGAGGACATCCCTTCTTCCTCCAATAGTTTTCCAGAAAAAAGTTTTTTTTTAAAAAATTTCTATTAAATACAGGGTGTTCCAACTAGAGTGGACCGGTAACATTACGGCAAAGCAATTAGTCCTCGAAAAAAAAAATAAAGAAGAAGAAAAAAGGGGGAAAGAAAAAAAAAAGTTGAATGTAAACCCCCATATTTTTGGGCAAGGAATCGACTCCATTTGGTACATTTTGGTTTTGGTATACAGAGTGGCGCAGAGAGGTGCTAACTTCGTTATTTTAAATGGGAACCCCGTGTTTTTATGCTTTTAATCGATTCTACATTAATTTTAAGCAACTTTTACTTAGGTCATTTTTAGATGGGAGCACTTTTTTGGCAGATTTCTGAAATTTTTGGTATAATTTTTTCCCATCTATAAATGACCTAAGTAAAAGTTGCCTAAAATTGAGCGTAGAATCGATTAAAAAATAGGGTTCCCATATTAGGCTTAGGCAAAGCCATTAAAAAAAAAAAATTCCCCCACCGTTGTACTTCCCCCTCTGTTATACTTCCCCTCCCATATACTTCCCCCTCCGTATACTTCCCCCTTCTATATTGTTACTTCTCTTAAGGAAGTTTTCGTTGGAAGCTCTTCAAACCAGTACTTTATCTCGTTATTTGAAAGTAAAATGCGTTTTGGACCATCTAAAAATGCAGCTTTTATTTACTAAAGTAGCTTTTGGATAATTTTGGATCTATTTTTCAATGGTCCATCAGGGCTTTAAATTTTCAAAAAAAAGCGGGCATCTTTGTGTACATTAGTGATTAAAATTTGGGAGGTTTTTGATAAACATGTTTGTTTATTTACGGTTCCTTTAATTTTTCAATTAATTATTTAAATAATTAACGATGACGATGAATAGATTTATGCACCCTAAAAACCCTTATAAAACCCCACCGGATTTTAAGGATTTGGCTCTAGCGTATCCTGAATTCAGAAAATACGCTACGCAGGTTTTTTTCTTTTTATGGTTTTTCATTAAATTTTTAACTTCCTTAAAGAAGTTATTGTGATACCCTCCACGTTGGGTTTTTGGGGTCTTCCAGACCCCGGAGGGTCTGAATGGGATCTATACCGATCTCAACTTTGTCTGTGGTTCCGCCCGGCCGTCCATTTTTTTCCGGAACACTTTATGGCCATAGTTTTTCAACCGATTTTCACCAAATTTTTTTTCAGGGTCTTACTGGAAAAGTGAGTTTAAATTTTAAAGACGAAGGCGCAGTTTGGGCACTCACGAAATGCCTTTTGAAGAAAGATTTCGGCTTAGAAGTTGAAATGGTTCCGTCCCATTTGGTACCAACGCTTCCCCTTCGGCTAAACTACATTTTGTGGATCTCCGATATCTTAATATTTAAAAGCCAAATTCAAAATGTCTCCGGGATTGATATCGGTTAGAAATGTAAGGTGCACACTGTATGAGAAAACTCTGGTTGGCCCAGCGACTTTCATACTTTGTGCTCTATCTTAAATTTATTTATAAACTTAAAAAAATTTTAGGTACTGGATCTTGCTGTATTTATCCCTTAATCGCTGCAAAACGCTTCAACTGGAATATGCTTGGAACAGAAATTGACGATGAACTTCAAATGCGCCACAGAAAATGTAGAAAGGAATAAATTAAATGATAAAATTGAAGGTAACATTCAGTAAGAATATCTGCTTTTCTAGCTTGAATGTTTCAGTTAGGAAAGTCAACGAAGGAGTATTTTTATGTGACGTTTTAAATGAGAAAGAGTATGATTTTTGTATGTGCAATCCTCCGTTTTATGATGAATGCGATTCTCGTAAAAAGAGCAGAAATGAACGTCGGCTCCTAGGAACGCTCACACTGGAGCGGATATCGAATTGGCGACTGAAGGCGGTGAAGTTTCCTTTGTCAAATCTATCGTAGATGACAGTATAAACTAAAAAATAAAGTAAAGTAAGAATAATTATTATTAAGTACTTACCCTTATTATTAGGCATTTTCCTTGATTTCCTGGGGGAGAACACCGTTCAACATAACGCATTTCACCTTAAAGCAGTTGAACATAAAAAATCTGCATTTCGACTTAAAAATCTGTAGTTCACCATAATGTGTTTCGGCATAATGCAATTGAACATAAAGCTCTCAAAAGCGTTTCGCCATAAACGACTTTTTCAGTAAATGCAAGTCGACATAAAAAAAGTGCTAGTCACCATAACGCTTCTCACCATAAAGCCTCTCTTTAAACTTGCTGTTTCGCCATAAAACTGTTCCTGTCGTTTGGGCATATACATCTCGCCATAAACTAGGGATAGAGAAAGAGCAAGCCTGCTTTCGCCGTTTAAAATGCAATTATGGCGAATGACAAAACCTTAAAACTTGACAGTTCACCATAATGCAATTCAACATAAAGCATCTCACCATAATCTAGGGAAAGTAAGCAGGCAGCCAATGGGATCAGCTATTTTTTGACATAGGGGTTAATTTTTTTCCTCCTGCGAGGATGTGCGAATGCTTATGGTGACTGTCAAGTTTTAAGGTTTTTGTCGTTTCGCCATAATCGTTTTAAACGAAATTGCTCTTTCGCTGTCCCTAGTTTGTGGATGTATTATGCCCAAACGACAGAACAGTTTTATGGCGAAACGACAAGTTCTTTAAAATGAAAGTTTGTTCAACTGCGTTATGTTGAAACGACAAGTGTTAAATCTCTTCTTTATGGTGAGATGTATTATGTTCAAGCGCATTATGGTGAACGTTGCCACAATTTATTTATATTGAGTTGCACATTTTTTATGGTGAACGGTAACTCTCGTATTCTGCTATTTTATGGTCAAATACGTTATGGCGACCTGCATTATGTCACACAACACCCTCATTTCCTGGTCCAGAAAAACCCATTTTATCTGGCGTTCGGTGTTCAACATTTTTTTACTGGGATTTTGGGCCATCTTCCTTGATTTTTTGGTTGAAAAACACAGTTTCCAGACCTTTTTTTACAGTATTTTGCCCACAAAAACTTCTTTAAGCCCCTTTAAACATTTGAAATATTTGACAAATTTTTTTTAGGGTTTATACTTCAATGTTGGGTCATAAAAGTAGCCTTCCGCCTCTCAAGAAGTACATCAGGGAGAACAGCGAAGCTAAAGTATCTTCTACGATGTTTTGCCAGGGTAGAACTACGATGGGGCTTGCTTGGACTTTTTTAAACATCGATTTAGAAAAAGCCGATATACAAAACGAATTCCAAAAAAAAGATGAATATATACGTTTTCAAGATTTCCCTTCAGAAGAAAATATTGACGTCTTAGAGAATAAAATTTTTGATATTCTCGACAGATTAGAAGTACCTACACGTTAACATTTAAATTAATTATTTTATTATTTTAGATAGAAAATGAGTGTTCTATGTCATTAGATGATTTTGATGTATTCTTTTTTGTCGCTGGAAGAACACCTGGATCAACTCAAGGAGGAAAGAAGAGAAGAAAAACGTAAAAATGAAGAAAATGATGGATGTGGGAAAAGGAAGCTTGAGGAGGGCCCTGAGAATGAAAGGAAGAAGTCAAAAATCGATAATGATGGAGATCTTTACTTAAAATTTAGTTAGCATAAAAAAATTGAAGGAGTCCTACGATTAGAAATGATACTCATCGATGGTTCGGAGGAAAAGATGGCCTAAATCAGTTGTTGCAGTATTTAAAAAATAATGTTAAATAAATTTTTATTAATTTTTTACTTTCTGTTGCTTCCTTGAAACGATTTAAAAGCCTTTTTGAATTTTGTCAAGGTGGAAGCGGCCAAGACACTAAAATGTGGGAAATATTTATTTTTTTTATTTTATAATATTATTTATACTAGAGTACCAGCATTCTATAATACTAGAGTCGGTGGCGTTCCACTGGCATACTGGGGTCGGTGGCGTTCCACAGGCATACTACAGTCGGTGGCGTTCCACTGGCATACTAGAGTCGGTGGCGTTCCAACTGGCATACTAGAGTACCCCCAGTGAAAAATCCTGTAAAAATGGGGTTTCTGTTCAAAACACTACCTAAATTAGTTTCAGTATTCCACTGGCATACTAGAGTCGGTGGCGTTCCACTGGCATACTAGAGTCGGTGGCGTTCCAACTGGCATACTAGAGTCGGTGGCGTTCCACTGGCATACTAGAGTCGTGGCGTTCCTGGCATACTACAGTCGTGGCGTTCCACTGTCATACTAGAGTACCCCCATGAAAAATCCTGTAAAATGGGGTTTCTCTGTTCAAAAAAACTACCTAAAATCCTAGTTTTAGTATTCCACTGGCATACTAGAGTCGGTGGCGTTCCACTGTATACTAGAGTTGGTGGTTCCACTGTTATACTAGAGTCGTGGCGTTCCACAGCACACTAAGTTTCGCACTGGCATACTAGAGTCGGTGGCGTTCCACTGTGACGTTCCACTGGCATACTGGAGTACCCCCCAGTCAAAAATAATGTAAAAATGGGGTTTCTCTGTTCAAAAAAACAACCTAAAATCCTTGTTTTAGCATTCCACTGGCATACCAAAGTCGGTGGCGTTCCACTGGCATACCAGAGTCGGTGACGTTCCACTGGCATACTGGAGTACCCCCAGTCAAAAATCCTGTAAAAATTAGGTTTCTCTGTTCAAAAAAACAACCTAAAATCCTTGTTTTAGCATTCCACTGGCATACCAAAAGTCGGTGGCGTTCCACTGGCATACCAGAGTCGGTGGCGTTCCACTGGCATACCAGAGTCGGTGGCGTTCCACTGGCATACTGAAGTACCCCCAGTCAAAAATCCTGTAAAAATTAGGTTTCTCTGTTCAAAAAAACAACCTAAAATCCTTGTTTTAGCATTCCACTGGCATACCAAAGTTGGCGTTCCATGGCATACCAGAGTCGGTGGCGTTCCACTGGCATACCAGAGTCGGTGACGTTCCACTGGCATACTGGAGTACCCCCAGTCAAAAATAATGTAAAAATGGGGTTTCTCTGTTCAAAAAACTACCTAAAATCCTTGTTTTAGCATTCCACTGGCATACCAGAGTCGGTGGCGTTCCACTGGCATACCAGAGTCGGTGACGTTCCACTGGCATACTGGAGTACCCCAGTCAAAAATCCTGTAAAAATTAGGTTTCTCTGTTCAAAAAAACTACCTAAAATCCTTGTTTTAGCATTCCACTGGCATACCAGAGTCGGTGGCGTTCCACTGGCATACCAGAGTCGGTGGCGTTCCACTGGCATACCAGAGTCAGTGGCGCTCCACTGGCATACTAGAGTCGGCGGCGTTCCACTGGCATACTAAAGTCGGTAGCGTTCCAGTGGCATACTAGAGTACCCCTAGTCAAAAATCGCTTAAAATGGGGTTTCTCTGCTTTATAGGTCTATAAAAAAGGAAAGGCATAATAATAAAACCAAGTTTTGTTAATTAGGTTTATTCAGAAAATTGTTTAGGTAAGTAGTTACAGTGAATGTGGACTTTATAAAGCTTGAGATAGTGAATGAAATTAATAGCGTTTACAAAATGTATAAAAACACTTTGAAAAATACAGTTTAACAATAACCACGATCTTCAGTGCGTTTGCGAGGAGCGGCTTTCAAAATATCGTCGACTCTGATGATAACTTCCGTAGCTTCGGAGGCAGACTGGACCATTTGTTTTTTAACCGAGTATGATTCTGTAATGCCTAATTTTTTCATGCAGCCGATATCGCCGTTGTTCATATCAAGGCCGAATGAAGTGTCGCCCTTTTTATGGGCGCTTCTGAGTGCCGTGATAAGATAAGCTGAATCGTATCCACCATTATCGGAGATGATGGTAGGAAGCTGGAGAAGAGCATGAGCGAAGGATTCCATCGCTACGGCTTCTTTTCCGGATGTTCGCTAGCCGCTTCGCTCACAGCACGCGACATGATCATTTCGCTAGCTCCGCCTCCGTATACAGTTTTCTTGTCGCGGACGGTAGTCGTTAAAACACACAAGGCATCATGAAGCGACCGATCGGCTTCTTCTACGATCTGCTGAGTCGCACCACGGATCACAATACTGCATGCTTCTCCCATCTTGACTCCTCCAAATCTTAAAAGCTTATCTTCTCCAATAATTACTTCTTCGATAACATCACATTCGCCAAGCTTGGTATTTTCAGGATTGTCGAAAGTAGAAACAATTTCTCCTCCTGTGACCAAAGCCAATCGTTCGATACCATCGAAATCGGCATGCTCTATCGCCATGACTCCAGCATCAGCGAAAAGCTGCTCGGGGTAATTATAAATAAGCTGACGGTTAATGAAGACGTTGCATTTGTAGCTGACTATCTTCTCGACTTTTTGTTTCATCTTTTCTTTTTCAGCCAGTTCCATCTCAGCAACTTTGGCAACCGAATCGACTCTGACTCGGGAACCGAAAACTTTGATTTTGTGTCCATGGGAGTGTTGGGCTATCAAAATGCGGGCGTTTTTATCCTTTTTGGCTGTGACTGTCCGACCTTTTTGTCGAGAAGGAAACCATCGTCCAAAATGAATCGCTCAAACATCCACCAGTTTTTTTGATGATTTGGATAGCAGAAAGGTTTCCGGATCCTTTCAATCTTAATACTGCATCTACAGCGAGTTTGCTGAAGTGGTCTTTGTGAAGACTGAGGATTTTTGAGCTAAGGGATGTTCTCGCTAAGTTCATGAGGTCTTCTTTGAATGCTTCTTCGTTGTCGCTGTGATCCATCGCTGCATCGTGGAGTGCTTTAAGAGCGATTTCGGAAGCCTTACGGTATCCAGCGATGATAGTCTGAGGATGGATTTTCTTTTCGATCAGACGCTCCGCCTGCCTGAGAAGTTCGGCGGCCAAAACGGTGACGGAAGTCGTACCATCACCGACTTCGTCATCTTGAACTTTCGCCATATTACATAAGATTTTGGCAGCCGGGTTGTCGACGCCGACAGCCCTCAGAATCGTCGCACCATCATTGGTGACTTCTATGCTTCCTTGATTTCTTCCGTGCGAAACCAAAATTTTATCCATACCTTTAGGGCCGAGCGTGCTTTTGACGAGGTCGCCGATCGCTATAGCGCCGACGAAATTCGAAAGGCGGGCCATCTCCGCCTTCTCTTCCTCCGCCTCATGTTTCAGAATTCGCACCGGATTGAGAGAAACCATTTCGATTAATTTCAACTTGTACTTACAAAATTTAAGTTTTTGTGAACACCTGCACTTTGAAAGTTAAAGGCTAGTTTCAGAAACACGAGATGGTCTACCATCAGTGCTACCAATAGTAAAATAATCGTTTGTTCGATACATCGATAGTGCTAAATTTTGGAGGAGGCGCATGTGGTCACCACTCCTTCAAAACTTTGACATTTTTACGCATTGTGACTCATGGCACTGCCCTAGAAAAACTTTTATTGGCTTAACTATATTTTATTTAACTATTTCTTGAAATTCTGATTTTCCCCAAGAAGCTCTTTTTCGAATATTGCAGAAAATTTAGTGGTTGCAGAAATATGCTGTAAAAACCTTGAAAAACCAAGTTTTGCTTGGGGCCCCTGATTTATTAGGTGTACAAAAAGAAACTCAGCCACAGGGTAAATTTGAATTTTGTAGATTTTAGCCGAGTTTCATTTTGTACACCTAGTAATTCATTTTTTCAAAATTTTGAACATTTTTGTCCATGAAAAGTTGACCTTCTCCACAGAACAACGATAACACGTGTTATCGTTGTTCTGTGCCTTCTCCGTGTAAGAAGGTTATTGAAGTATAACCATTAAGAAGGTTAATTTTTAAAGGCTTATAAATCGTAAACCGTTACAGATATTGAAAAAATGCACTAAATAAAATCAGTTGGAAATTCAATTCTCTTTAATTTTTATTCTATTCATTTTTTTCTCTAGGACGCACTGTTTTCAAGATAAATTTATTTTTGAAAAAATTATTTTCCGAAAATGGTGCATCCTAGAAAAAAATAAAGTACAAATTATAGAAAATTAAATTTCCTACAATTTTTATTTATTAGGTGTACAAAATGAAACTCAGCCACAGGGTAAATTTGAATTTTGTAGATTTTAGCCGAGTTTCATTTTGTACCCCTAATAACTATCGAAATAAGGAGTAAATGGTAAAAATCGGACTATGTAATGCAAATTTAAAATTTCAAACAGACATATTTCCGGCATTTTTTCAAAATTCAAAAATCGTCCACGTTAATTTCTTGTTCAACTATTCAGAATGGTTGGTTGAAAATTTGGTGAAAATCGCTTCAAAACTGTGGCCGTAAAGTATTCCAGAAGAAATGCTACGGCCGGCCGGCACCACAGACAAAGTTGAGATCGTTATAGATCCATAATCTATTAGGTGTACAAAATGAAACTCGGCTAAATTCTACAAAATTCAAATTTACCCAGTGGCTGAGTTTCATTTTGTACACCTAATAAAAAAAATTGTAGGAAATTAATTCTCTATAATTTTGTACTGAATTATTTTTTTCTAGGATGCACCTTTTTCGGAAAATAATTTTTTTTTTTTTAAATAAATTATCTTGAAAACAGTGCGTCCTAGAGAAAAAATGAATAGAATAAAAATTAAAGAGAATTAAATTTCCAACAGATTTTATTTAGTGCATTTTTTCAATATCTGTAACGGTTTACGATTTACAAGCCTTTAAAATTAACCTTCTTAATGGTTATACTTCAATAACCTTCTTACACGGAGAAGGTCAACTTTTGATGGACTTTAACGCCTAAAATGTTTAAAATTTTGAAAAAATTAACTACTAGGGTGTACAAAATGAAACTCGGCTAAAATCTACAAAATTCAAATTTACCCTATGGCTAAGTTTCATTTTGTACACCTAATATTTGACCCTACAGGCCTACCCTAAGGGTCTTCCAGACCCTTCCCAAAAACCGATATGGAGGGTAAAACAATAACTTCTTTAAGGAAGTTAAAAAGTGTCAGTGCGACTATAAAATGGACCACCTTAATCTCGCTAGAAACGCCACTAGTCCAGTCCCTCCATTCTCGTTGCAAATTAGCCTCTCTCCAATGGCTAAAGCATTTTAAAACTTTTAAATTTATGTAAGCAGGCTCCTTTTTTATCAAAATTTAGTACCTTTTAGATTAGACTGATAAAGAAAAATAAAAAAGGTTTATTTTTTACTCATTTTCAGTTCTTTAGCAAAAAAGCAAGCATCTCGAAGAGCCTGTTTCGCTGTGTCGAAATTAACCCGAATTTCGGTTGAATGAAAAATATCATCTGTGATCCCTTTCGATATGTTATATCTCTCCGGAATATACTGCGTAGGGATCTCCTCAGAATTGTATTTGTTATAAATAGAATAAAATCGCTGCAGATTCCCTTTTTTACCATCCACGATATCATTCAACGATTCATTTTTGACTCCTTCGTCGAATTCTTCATCTTTAAAAGGTGTCCTTTTCGCATAATCGCATTTAGGCTTATGATTTTTCATTTCATCACTGAATTGAAGGATTTTTTCAACACTTTTATGTTGAAAGGCCATCGAAAAAAAAAAATTTTGACTCTCTAAAATTTCAAATCATATGAAGGGTTCAAAAAATTCATAAATAAAAAAAAATTCCATAATTTTCAAATATAAAAAAACTGCAAAATATACAAAGAAAAGCATCGCTTAAAGCTTTAAATTTACATAATCAATATTTACATTGAATACTCGAAAATTAAACAAAATAGTTTAAAAAAATTATACTAATGGGAGATTCTTATAAAAAAAAGAGATTCATTGTAAGTACAAAATTCCAAACGCCATTTGGCGGGTTAATG
Organism: Orius insidiosus; assembly: GCA_014119065.1. NCBI lineage: Eukaryota > Metazoa > Arthropoda > Insecta > Hemiptera > Anthocoridae > Orius > Orius insidiosus. Next base: position 5,696 of record JACGAQ010003386.1, on the reverse strand, counting down.
TTTAAAATAAAAATCTGGACTAGAATCAAAATAATAAAGGTGTAAGCAGATCAGGATTTTAGGGCGAAAGGTTTGCTTGATGGTACATTATTTTCGAGTGGAGAAGTCTTTACGTTTTCTAAGACCTGAAAAAAAGAGAAAAATATAATAGTTTTGATTTTGACGTTTGAAGTTTGATGAATCTTTTTTTGAAAATACTGACCCTGATGAGATTGTCGAGGCCATATAAGAAACCTTCTTCGTGATTTCCAGGTGTCCAAGGAGTCCTGTGGTTCAGCGTGATTGAGTCGGGCACCAGTCGAGTTTTAGCAAAGTCGATAAGCCATGCACCAACTTTGGTATCGTCATAAAGGATGAGGATGCTGCTTCCGATGACCTCATGTTTTTTAAAGTAATGAGACTGGTCAAGTTTGGTCCTTATTTCATTCAGTCTTGCGACGACTCTTTGTTTAACATCTTCTCTTGTGTTGAAAAAGAGATCGTGTCAGAAACTTCTTCTGTCGTCTTCACACGCTGCAAGCCGGTAACTGGTGGTGATCCGCGGAATTTCATCGCTTCGATTCTAAATCCGAGACTACATGTAGAACTTTGTTCTTCTCTGAACTGCATATAGCGGAGTTTGGTGACTGCTTGAGCGGCTTTTTCAGATTCAGTCGGCGCTTCAGGATCGACGGCGATCATCTTCAGGTAAAGGTCATGTCTTGCAGTCGTATTTTGGACTTCAGATTCTAAGAAGGTCCTTGTGCCAAGTTTGATGTCGATCACACTTGGGTTTCGGAACCCATAAAGGAGATCCTGAAGCTCAATAAAGGTTTGACCGTTGTAATGTACTTGTCGGAAATATGCAGGAGTGATGTCTCTCAAAGCAGGCTCGCACGATAGCGCTTCGTACACAGCACGTTCATCTCCACCTCCGCATTTCTTCCACACAGTCCCAGGTCCTGCAGGAGCGAACGAATCTGGATGGCCGGAAAGTTGAAACCAGTTATTGGTCGGGCTGAATTGTTGAGATCTCAGAAGTACATCGCTTGCCGGAGCAGATAACTCCAACATTCTATTAAAAAAACTGTCAGAAAATTTTCTTTAAATACAAAATTACTTACCAAAGCAAGAAATTTAAGAAGAGAGCTATCTTCGTGTCTACGACATCTTTTATTGTTATTATTATGTTATGTTGTTGGAAGCACAGCATGTTGGTTTCCAACTGTCTTTTCCGTTACTCTGAAACAAAGAAAAAGCCACAATGAAGTTTTCGTTATGAAAAGGTCATTATTGATCTCGGGCAATGGGTCAAAAAAGGAGAGAGTTCGCTGTTCTACTTGCACGTGTTCGGCTTAAGACTCTTGATTACCCTTCGGGAGAGTACAAAAGACCCAATTACGTTCCCCTCAAGGGTAATGAACAAAAACCAAGGATACTTTCAAATAAAAAACGTAATCACAATTATTTAAAAGAAAAACTTCCTTAAAAAAATCCTTGATTAACAAAAAAATCGTACCAATGTAACTTTTGGACGTTATTAATTTTCTGAATTGCTCCATAGCCGTATTCATAGTGACAGGATCAAAAGGAGACGTCGGCAATTGTCGGAGCGATGGATTATTCACCATTTTCAGAAGATAAAAACACGCGAAGTATTTTTTTCCCCAAGGGCCTTTCTTATAAAATACAACTCGCACAAGTTCACAAGCACACGTTAAGAGACGAACTGGTCTCGAACAGAAGACAGGCGGAGCATAAAATCTTGGCCCCACTACAAGAGAAAAGCAAGAGGTGGGAGACCCACAGCCCCACCAGTATAGGTCAGGGAAATCTTATTAAAAAATATTTGTCAATTTAACCTAAAGGGCTTCTGAAAATCTAGAAAATTTCTATATTACCTTTCCGGCGTCCATGCTTCTATTGAACTGAAGGGCTACTGAACCCAAGAAAGGAGAAGCCAGGTAGACGGAGTAATGAACCGAAAGGCGATCGGATTGCAACGTCAACGACCAACCAAAGAAACGCTACTTGAGACGAGCAAAGAATGAAAGTTTAAGCTCCCATTGCATTCAGATATATGCTGATTGAGTTTTTATCATTCAAAATTATTAATCAGGAAGGGGTATTGGGCATTCCAATGATAACTACATCAATTTCTACATCACCGTTCTTAGAAAAAGAATTTTGACTATGAGCTTCTTGGCCAAATGCTCAAAATCAAACGACTGCAAAGGAAATGGAAGGCCCAAAAGCTCCCTCAAGTAGAGCCAACCTACTGCTGTCAGCAGCATGGAGATTATCTAGATTTCCTAACTAGTCCGCTAGACCCAACCTACTGCTGTCAGCAGCATGGAGATTATCTAGATTTCCTTACAATTCCGCTAGAGCCAACCTATTGCTGCCAGCAGCATGGAGATTATCAAGATTTCCTTACTATCTTGACTAGATCTAGATAGCTCCATTAGAGGAGACAAAATAAGCAACTAAAAAGATTTCGTGGAAAAGAATCAACACTAAAAAAATGACCCTGCGGTAGCAGGGACTAAAAGGTAGAGATTTCTTTCATGATTAAAATTAAAATGTATAAACACAAAATATATAATTATGTTAAAAATGATGATATAAGAAAAATTGCGCCACTGAGCCCCTAGAAAAACATCTGATAATTTTATTAATAAAATATTTAATAATTTCCCGGTATAAATTCAAATTTTTTTTAAAGTTTAGCTAGTTCAATATTTTGCGCCTGGCTCGTCCAAACCTGCTTTAATTAATTTTTTACACGCCTCGCAGAGGTCTTAAAGTTTTTTTTGCAAAAAGGACTAGGATTTCAATAGAAAATGCCAATTTGTCTTTAAGCCCTAAGTAAAGTAGGTGAATCGCTGGTCCGATTTCAGCCATTAACGAACTCGTCCGAGCTATTAGATAAAAGCTCTAAATACCGGATATCGTCACCCTCACATTAAAATTGCTCCAGTTATCGTGTATAATATATATATATATATATAGCTCCCAAAACTTAAATATCCAGGATATATTAAAACACTCATGAGAAGTCCCCGTATTCTTTCGGCCTCTTGAAAGATCTTGATGCTCAAGAGTCTTTTAATAAAACACCCCTCCTGTCTAAGTTCTAGTGGGAAAAAATTAACAGAGGGGAATTAGGAAGCCCCGTTTTTGGGTTGCAAACTCCTTGATGGATTCGCTTTCTTCACGACCCGCCATGGCTCGTCTGCCCTAATTTGCATATCATTAAGGTTTTTTTTATTCCTTTAATTTTTATGGAAACTTCGTCAAATGACATATCATTTTTAAGTCTCAACCCGTCCTCTTCGATGGTGGGATTTTCATTTCGATTAGATGCAATTAATTTTTTCATTTTTTTTTTTTATATCCGATATCCGGTGACCTGTCAGCCTTTGTTTGATTACGGACTAGCCGAGTCTATTTTTAGAACAAACTTTTTCACCCCTCCGGGAATAAAATGTAAAATTCTTTTTTCTCTTTCTCGACGTCTTTACTGTTTTGACCAAGTATGGTCCAAGATAATTTCCGAATTTTCGAAAAAATGGCGGAGATCTGTCTGTCGAAAGATTTGAAATTGTGCTGCTGCCGGTTGGTCACATCATCACCAATTTTCAGCTAATATTCCTTACTTTATTGAAGATTTGTTAGGAAAAAGTATCTCATAGAGCTGCGTCTTCCAGACCCGTCGGGTCAATTTGACCCAAAATCCTAATAGATCTTTAGTTTGTCCAAGGTGCATGACTACCGAAGAGGTGTTTTCGGGAACTGGGTCTTCCTGACCCCATGGGGGTCAATTTGACCAGTGATATTTTCCAATTCGAGTGATACTACTAAAGAGGGGTTTCCTGGAACAGGGTATTCCTGACCCGTCGGATCAATTTGACCAGCACCAACTTAAGGGGGAAAACCAAAAAAAAAAAAAAACAAAAAAAAAAACTTCTCAAATAAATTCAGAAAAATAAATCTGAGAGATTTAACTCAAGGAATTTTCGAACTTCGAAAAAATGGCGGAGATCTGTCTGTCGAAAGATTTGAAAATTGTGCTGCGGCCGTACCGATGGTCACATCATCACCAAATTTTCAGCTAATATTCCTTACTTTATGAAGATTTGCTAGGAAAAGTATCTCATGGAGCTGGGTCTTCCAGACCCCGTCAGGTCAATTTGACCCAAGATCCTAATAGATCTTTAGTTTGTCCAAGGTGCATGACACTACCGAAGAGGTGTTTTTTGGAACTGGGTCCCTGACCCCATGGGGTCAATTTGACCAGCATCAACTTAAGGGGAAAAACGAAAAAAAAAAAAAAAAAAAAAAAAAAAAAAAAAAAAAATTTCTCAAAATAAATTCAAAAAATTAAATCTGAGAGATTTAACTCAAGGAATTTTCGAACTTCGAAAAAATGGCGGAGATCTGTCTGTCGAAAGATTTGAAAATTCTGCTGCGGCCGTACCGTTGGTCACATCATAACTAAATTTTCAGCTTATATTCCTTACTTTATTGAAGATTTGTCAGGAAAAAGTGTCCCATGGAGCTGGGTCATCTGGACCCCGTCTTGTCAATTTGATCCAAGATCTTCTTTGATCTTAAGTTTGTCCGGGGTGCATGATACTACCGATGAGGCGTTTCCTGTTACTGGGTCTTCCTGACCCCTTGGTAGATTACCAAGTCTTCTGCCCCGAACCCGGAGCACTTCATTGAATTCTTGAAATTTTTAATTTAAACTAGTTTTAATGCTTCTAAACCATTAAATACATGATTTTACTATCGTTCAGTAATTATTTTACGATAGAAGCACAAAATTGCATCAACCAATCGTCTTTCATCTTCAGAAATAATTAACTTAGTTTGTAGACGTTTGAATTTTTACAGTTCCCGCCGGAATTAAATCAGCGTCGATTGTTTAATAATTGACTGCCAATAATTGTTATATTAATTCTTTCGGTGAAGATAGTAAATAATTCCTTGTAAAATTTCAAAGCGAAATATTGAAAAAAAATTAATCATAACGTTGTTGTCTGGTAAAGAGTCCGATTTTCACCAAATTCCTGTCAACCTTTAAAGTCCTGTAAAGTCTCGAAGCAAAACATTCATCAGCCATTCTGCCGTATGAAAAATTTAAAGAAAATAACGTTATCTGATCAGAGAACAGACTGTGATTAATATTTAAATCAGTGATATAAGCGTTGAAGGCGTTCTTATCAGATAAGAAATTTTCTTTTTCTTTTCTTTGCGTCTGAAAGGCTGGAAATTTTGCTTCCAGATTTTACAGGGAGTCATTTTAGACTTTAAACTAAAGAAATAGAGCAATCGGATTTCAGTTCAAGCTTAATAATACAATCGTAATCTACGTCTATTAGCGCGGGAATTTCAAATTAGGACCACCGATATTTTTTATTGTTGAAGGTTAAAATACATTTCCAGTTAATTTACTTGCGTATTTAGTCATTAATTGATGTAAAATGACCCAATTATTCAAATTAATACAGATAGAAGTCGTTAAAAGGTCGAATTTTCAATTTTTCAGACTTAAGTAAAGATTTACCGCCAGGTGCCCGTATGATTGTAAAGCCAAGGCTGGATTTTTAATCTGGACTTTTATTTTTACACATCTAGGTGACCCGACAGCAGTTTGTTATTAACTAAAATTAAGCTTTTTTTCACATCGAGGAATCTTTGCTGCCCTGATT
>JACGAQ010003385.1:0-29575 GCA_014119065.1 Orius insidiosus | reverse complement strand
ATCGGCGGAAACGCGAGACGCTTTGAGCCGTATTGTTTACGAGAGCTTAACTACACAATAATTGTCCCCCCAGCTATTCAAAGACGACATTAAAACTCACACGGTACAGATTCATGAATTATTTTTTAATGTTAACTCACGAGTCTGGAATTTTTTTTCCATATGTCGCCCTCCTTTCACGTTCCAACCCGTCGGTTTTCAACAAAAATTAGTCATCGCTATTTCGAAATGACCCTACGGCAATAGTACCCAAAACTATTTAAAATGCGCAAATGATTTTTTCCCGGTAAAATTTGAATCCCAGGGCGAGCAGTCCCTAAGGTATACTTTTTCCGGTTAGACCGATTAAAAATGTTGCATTCGCAACAACCGTAGGTGACCCTTGAAAATTCCCATTGCTTCCCGCAATGTGAATGGTTGCTTTGCCGAAAGAGAGAAACTCCTGAAAATCAATTAGAAAACCTTCATTAAAGAATAAGGGTTAACGAAGGGTAGGGACGCAATTGGTAGTCGTCCAAATCCGAAAATGTTTGGCGATTGGTAGCTGGATTGTTTTAAATTAAGGCGAAAAACTGGCGCTAATGAGTGAGGGATTCATCCCAGGGACAAATCAAACAAGGCGTTAGGGTTACTATCAATCAAGAGGCTTTACGTTTCCCAAAACCTTTGTACGTTCCCTCGCTGAATAGGGCTTGGCATTACTCAAACTGAGTACAATCACCTCCGGGGAACCGACAAACAGTCAAACCTCCATCGCTCTGGGGATCTCCGTTGTCGTCTCGAGTCTACTAGCGTATGAATAGTCCCCTCTTTAATCTCAATTATCATTTTTGACGCGTCGACAGAACGCCCGGGAGAATCATCTTGGGGAAGGACTTCGGACACGGAGGGAAACACTTGACAACACCCCTCGGTGAAATGGTTCGAAAACAGGTCGATATTTTGTTTTTCTTTCCCCTCCGTTTTCTACCCACAAAAACGACCCCCAACATCAGGATTTTAAAATCTCATTCAAAACGGTTCTGAGCGACCTACTAAAAACTTCGCTGATTTCTAAAATCATATTGATTTGAAATGAGGATTAGAATTTTCAATGAGATGTAAAAAAGGACAGAAAGTTGAAATAAGTAGAGGGAACCGAACATGTAATTGGTGAGGGTCGGTGAGCCGGAACACGGATTTAGATCCTCGAAGGAGATTTGGGAATTTCATATTACGAGAACCGGAATGTCCACGGTCGTTCGATATCAACTTCTGTCTGCATGTATAATAGAACTTTATTAAAATCATATTAAACCAGCTTCCCTAAAACTTCTTAAAAGAATAAAATATTGAGGATAAAGTTTAAAAACAAATTATGATGGGGAGAGAAAAATAAGTGGGAAAATCGAATATTGTCGGCATACTGGATCATATATTTCACTTTATCTTTAGCTTCATCATCACCTCACCCCAAGGTGCTATCTTCATCCCCTTTAATCTTTCCAGCATCCCTTCTTCGCCGTTCCTTCGCCTCAACCCCTACTTCAAAACCCCCCATTTTAAGGCCTCCGATCTTTAAATCTCTCACAGTTCCCCGGCACGTATTATCTTTCCAGTTTAAATTAATCTGACCTTTCCTAAAGTATTGTTCTTAATAAAAAGGGGATTTGGTCATGATAGCTGCATTATTGAAAAGATTTATCTCTTCGTCTGTGTAGTCTGAAAAATTAAGTCTTTTTGATCTATGCTCTCCCTAAGGCTTCGAATTGATTGATGAGATGTCTTTAATGTATCCGTTCTAACGCCTCCATTTATACTCTTTGTTTCTACATGTTGCTTCAGTTTAAAGAAAATTATTCTCCATTTATGTTTATAAACTGAGTTATTTATTTCATCTCTAATGAAGAAATACTACTTTGTTTTCCAGCGCGAAAAAAAGTTTCTTCAGTTCAAAAAATTAACTTTTGCCTTGCCAATTTTTTTATAATCTATGTAAGAAAGACAGTATCGGCATTTCATGGCGCATTTAGGCTAATGTGGCGTATCGTGGAGAGGAATATGCTCTGCCTTATTCTGGACAGCCTGAAGGCAACCAATAAAAAGATAGAAAGGAATTGTGGTGAAGGCAACCTAAGAAACTTTTAGGATATCTACCATCATGGGGTCTGGCTTGAATATACAAAAAAAATGTGAGTATTTTGAAAAAACGAGTGTCGTGAAAAGAAGGAAGTAGGAACGCAATTTTCGGATTTCCTGAAAACTAAATATAGGCCCGCCGCGTCGGCGTTCTATTTGAGAGACGTCTGCTCCGATCGCTTTAAGGTACACGGTTGAATGCGGTCGGACTGTACCGCACATCCCCAACCCTGTTTCCGGTCGATAGACGTTTTGATTTGTCGACTGTGCCCGAACCCCACATGGCTGCATCTCAAAACAATCATCATCCTGAATTCCTCAGTCTTTACCTTCCGGGGGAAAGGAAATCCGTGTTTAAAAATTAATAAAATCAATAAACGAACCCCTCTTTTCAAATCTTTTTGGTTTCATAAATCTTTCACCTACCACGGGGGTCCCCCAGGTGAAACCAATGGCGAGGAAAAGACGAACGTCCTGTTAATAAGGCGTATCAAGATCGGAAGTGGTCCCGGAGGGTCCGAAAGAAGTAAGGGAGAAAAAACGTAAATAACAAATCCGTGCGCTACTCCTGGGAGAATGCTAAGTAATATCTGGAAATGTCCAGGTGAATCTTCGGCTGTAAATAACTTAAGGTCACCGTTTCATGGCTTCCGTGATAAATCGGACGTTTTTCCCATCCTCCTAAAAGCCACCCTTTAAAAAAAATTCAAGGATATTTGTACGGTTATTATCATTTTGTCAAATCCGTCCCTTTTTGTTTGGATACGGAATGTAAACCGATTAATTATAAAATCTCTTTTAGTAGTAATTGGAAGGGTCAGCTTGAGCAAAGCGGTCTTCTGAGCAAACAATCGTTAACTTCTGTTTGTTTTCTGTTCATCTTAAGAACAAATAAACGTTCCGCTTTTCCCCAGAAGGTCTTCTAAAGTCCCACCCCCGTTCCAATTATAAACGGGCGATATCGACGTGACAGACCAGCTTCAGATTTTCGGCACTAATTATGAACCATTCTGTCAGCCGCAGAAACTCGATAAGAAAATACTAAGATTTCATCTTCAGACTCTTTCCGGAAAAACTTTTTGTTTTACTTCCTACTCGTTTTAACGAGCTTTAATTACTGGCAAGTGTTTGGAAGCCCTCGGGAATCAGAAGGGGGATGCCTGTCGTGTTTGATAACGGATGAAGAGTGCGGATTTGTAGATAACTTATTTGACGAGATTTTGGAGGAGCCTGGGTAGATTCCACACGCGATTCTCCCTTTTTCCGCCCAATGCACTCGACAGGAGATTAAAGCCAATCACGGTCTACGGATTAATTTCTTCCCCTTCGCCGAAGCTCACACCCTTCCCAAAATTATCAATAACACTTTTATATTCGCACATCAATAATTAAAATGTCTTCAAAACTGCAAAAAAGGGGAACCAGGACTTAGATGCTTAGAAATCAAGATCCAATATCAAGTCTATTTTTCCTGAACTTAAAGCTTTTTCCAGTAACCCAAGACTTTGCGTATATAGCTCGACGGGAATTATTACAGAGCCTTCTGGAGAATCCCAAGCCGTATTTTACTCCTGTGAGGTGTGCAGATATATTTGTATGGCTCCGATTACGTGAGGGTTAGAAGGGAGGCAATATTCTACAAATTCATGCTTTCCCTTTCGGAGGGCACAACTTTTTTACGTGAGTTTTGAGACCGTTCGTAGGATCCATTCCTTCGGGAATTATTGTTGGCATTGGAAATTTTGTATATTTAAATACTGTTTTTTGGCGATTTGCACGTTTTATTACTGTCGGTCATTATTTTTATCATGTTGGAAAATTTAAAGTGTTGCCATTATGCAACAAAAGAACAATGTGGTGAAAGAAAAGGAGGGCTAAACCACGTAAAGCACCACATTGTTCTCGAATTTCTTTAGCAGCCATTTGAGCTCTCTTGACCCTCCCTTTAGAGTTCATAAAAAGAATTATTTAAAAGAGAAACAAAAACGTTTTTGAAATAAAATTCAATTGAAACAATGAAAAATAAACTGGAGTGTAGGGGTTTTAAAAGAAATTTTAATTATTAGATGAAGATTGACACGATTCTTTTTAAACGCCGTTTATTTTAAACAGAGAGCGTGACAGGGCGCTATTTTTATGATAAAATGTTAACTCTCTCGCCGGGTTTTACCAAGCGCCCGTTAACAAGATGATATTGTCCGGAGTGAGGGGTTTGTACGTGTCAACGTGATCCGACATCCGCTCTCCACTATGATGGATAATGCAGTTTAATGGATTCGCTACAATCCCAGAGAGAAAGAAAATTATTCCCAAAATATATTTTTTAAAAAAAGATTTTTTTTTATAATAGGTTCGATTAAAAGATTGATGAAACTCGTTAAGAGGCGGAGAGAGATAAAATAATTAGTGTAATGAGAGAAGACATTTACTACAATTAGTTTTATCACCAGGCATTCTCTACAAGGTACCCATGGGTCCTTAACGTTTTCTTATTAATGGCTCCCTTAATACCCGAAAACGATTCTGTCCCTACCCAAAGTACTCCACCGATCTTACCAAAATGTTCCCAATATGAAGAAAAGATTTTGTTGGTTTTGTCCAAAAGGTCCTGCCGCAGGGAAGAAAAAAGGGACAATTTTCTATATCAAAGGGCTTGAATTGATCTTTTTTTTATTTTTACAAAGCGGATATTACACTGTGCTTTTAGGACGAAAAAGGGCAGTTTAATAAATAAATTACACGAGATAAAATTTGTATTTTTAAAAGAAAGTTTTAACATCCGTATAAATTAGATGGTGCAGTGTGTTTTGTAAAGGTAGGTGGGGATTTCCTGTCCTGCACAGCTGACCGCACGATTTTTAGGTCGTTTTGTAGTTAGATTAACTTTTGCACACACTCCTAATAAGTTGATCGTGTTTAACGAAGGGTGCAGTGCCGGAGGCGAAAGGAAAGTTACTTTCTCGAAATCAAATTAAAACGAAAAGAATTACTTGAGGAAAAGTGGAGAAAAGCCTTGGGGCTTGTAAATCAGGGTTTTTTCAAGTTTTTTGCCTACTGAAAAACAAAAAAAAAACCTTAAAAGCAATGTCTGGAAGTCTAAAAAAAGTTGTTTATTAGACAAAAAAAAAACGAGGTTAAACCCAAAAATCCAGTAAAGCTCAATTCCGCCAATAGGGCTTGCTAGACTCAACGCTGAAATCCCCAGGATAGGATTTTTTTACTTCCTTAAAGAAGTTATTGTGATACCCTCGACGTCGGGTTTTTGGGGAGGGGTCTTCCAGATCCCGTAGGATAAATTCGAATATGGATCTACACCGATCTCATCGTCTGTGGTTCCTAAAATTCTTAAAAAATATAGGAGTACTTGTTGAAAATTTGGTGAAAATCGGATAAAAACAATGGCCGTAAAGTGTTCCGGAAAAATGCTACGGCCGGCCGGACCCATTTGTTATACTTCCCCTCCCATATACTTCCCCCTCCGTTATACTTTCCCTCCTATATACTTCCCCTTATACTTCCCCCTCCATATACTTCCCCTTTTGTTGCTCCTCTTTAAGGAAGTTTTCGTTGGAAGCTCTTCAAACCAGTACTTTTCTCAATAGTAATTATTTCTGAATTGGTTTTTCATTATAATTTTAGGTTATAATATTATTATTTGGTTTAAATAATATTGCGTAATTATTCACATAGGCACCCTTTGAAGCAGCCGAGAATAATTGCCCCTCCGTAATTACTGTCCTTGTGTAATTAGTATCTAAGTTTAAATATTATCTTTAGCGTATGATGATAGATCTGTGAAAGCCATTGGTAAATTTTATCCTTTCTTGAATTATAAATCATGTTTAATCATGAGAAAAGTGTCTTTGACGTATGTGTCACGATTTCTCGCCTGTTAGAAATCAAAGGCGCCTCCGTGTATAATTAGATAAAAGTCGACACTTTTATTGGGCGTGAAGGATGTTTTACGTCTCCGATGCTTCCCTTTTTTTTTCCTCTCTCAACTTTTTTTTATTCTTTTCCCACGTGGTCGGTAGGTGAGCACACGTGTCCGGCACCCTTAAGGGCAAAACAATTCATCTATCAATGGATGTTTCAACGAAAAAACGTCTACTTTTGATTTATTCAACATCCCTCCTCTGTCAGAGATGATTTCTCGTCTTTTTTTTCTGGGAATAGAGAGAGGAAAAAAAGTGATCTATATTTTCAACTAACGTTATTTTCGGCTGACAAAACGTGAACTCTTGTTCTTGACAGATTTATTCCCATTTATGAATATGAATCTAGATCAAAAAACGTTTCGAAATTTTTCGGCACACCCTGTTTTAATTTGTCAATAATTTACGTATTAATCGCAGTTTACTATTCATCATTACGTTATAATAATTATAAATCATTATACCGTCCGGTAATTATTTGACAGGATGTATTATTATAGTATGTGGTATTTAACAAAGCTTTGTGTTCAAAGACGATCAATATGAACCTCTTGTTATTAATATTATCGTATTTAACTAAGCTATTGGGTTTCCCATTGAGTATCTAATTATTCGTTTTGGCTGTGAATTAAGTTTATTTTGAGAAGTGTAAATGGTTCTAGGGAGTTTTAGAATACACGATAATCGTTATGAGTGGAGGGTTAGAGGTTGTTCTTATGGTAACAAGGATTAACCCTCCCTAGTCGTTTTTCCCGGAACTCTAGAAATCCTTTTTAACGGCCGCCCTTAGGCTTTTCTTTTTCCCGCTGATATGAACTCGAAATGCAAATCTGTGAGAAAAAGAATTTTTGAAAAATGTTTACCGCCCTGAGGGGAACTGGGTTGATTAACAGCATTAGTGAAGGGAAAGAATAATTGTTTTATGCGTCCGTCAGTGTTGAGTTGATTTATGGATTTGTTGACCGCCGGTGGTTCCAAACCCCGGGGCCACCCTTCATCAACCAAAACTTGGCCTCCGGTGTCTTCAATAAACCTTGAAAAATTTCTTCCTAAATAGAAACCTTTCTGCCAACAAACTTTCGAACTAAAAATATCAAAATTTTAGAGGAAAATAGTTCAATTTTTCTTTCGTGAAGTTAATTAAGAATGACATTCCTGATTCGATGACCCATTTATAAAATTTCAGGTATTTCAACATCTCCTTTTTAAGGGCTACTAATTAGCGGTATTTAATTAACCAAAGTTAAAAAAGAAATCGAGTGTCCTTAATGTACGGGTGAACGACTCAATACAAACTTGTTTCCAAAAAAAAAATTATTTAAAAAAGAAGAAGAATAATCACGCCATAAAAGATCAAGGGTCTCCCTTACTTCTTTAATTGTATTGTTATGCGGGATAGGACTCGGTTGTACGCAGCGAAGGGTCGTTCAAGTGCCCTCTCGTAGTATTTCAAACCCCTGAAAAATTAATTGGAGCAAGAAACACAGCTTTTGACGCAGGTTTGAAAGCATCCGTAACGAAGGGATCGACCATTGAAAAATAACGTATTCAGAAGTCGCTATTAAATAATGGAGAAGATCCCATTAATACCTGACACCTGTTTCTTTGGATCGATTAGTAAAACATACACTTTCTTATTAATATCATGGGATTTAAAAAAAAGTTCTTTTGAAAATTAGCTGGCCTTAATCTGTTTACAAACATCAAAGCCTGGCACAACTGTATAATGCAAATGCCAGAGGTTTTTGTACTGCTAAAGGTTCGTTAAGATAAAAGTTAACTTTTTTTTATTCTACAAGAAAAATGGGGCTAAACGATCGTATTGTGTCGACATAATGCGGTTCGCCATAGTGCATTTGAACATAATACATCTCACCATAAAGAAGAGATTCAACACTTGTCGTTTCGACGTAAAATTTTCATCACAACGCAGTTGAACAAACAGGAAACTTTCATTTTAAAGAACATTTCGTTTCGCCATAAAATTGCATGATACATCTCACCATAACTAGGGACAGCAAGCCTATTTTCGCCATTTGAAACGCGATTATGGTGAAACGACAAAAACCTTAAAACTTGACAGTTCACCATAATGCAATTCGCACATCCTCGGGAGAGGAAAAAAGTAACCCCCTTGTGTCATTAAACGAGCTGATCCCATTGGCTGCCTTCTTGCTTTCCTAGTTTATGGTGAAGCCCTTTATGTTGAATTGCATATGGTGATCTATCAAGTTTTAAGGTTTTGTCGATTCGCCATAATCGCGTTTTAAACGAAAGTACGCTTGCTGTTTCGCTGTCCCTAGTTTATGGTGAGATATTATGCCCAAACGACAGAAACAGTTTTATGGCGAAACAAGTTTAAAGAGAGGCTTTTATGGTGAGATGCGTTATGGTGACTTCCACTTTTTCATGTCGACTTGCATTTATTGAAAAGTTGTTTATGGAGAAACGCTTTAGGTTAAATCCATTATGCTCAAAATTTTGAACTTTTAGGAGCTTTATCAGCTGCATTATGCCGAAACTAACCGTGAACTACAGATTTTTTATGTCGAAATGCAAATTTTTTATGGTCAACTGCTTTAGTGTGAAATGCGTTATGTTCTCCCGCTTAAAACTGTTAAATTTGCAATATTTAAGAATAAAATAAATACGTTCAAACGTAGAGATTAGTTAAATCATTATGGACTACCTGTGGGAGGTTTTGGGCAAAGCCTTAAGTTTTCATTTAGCCCTTTGTTTATTTATTGCTGTATTTTTTTTTCTCTCTCTTTTCTCTACGACGTCATGGCTTAAGAAGTACCTCGAGACTTCACCGAGTAGTTCATCATTCTCTCCCTCCTCCTCATAAAAACTCTTACCCCTCGTAAAGACTCCGTTCAAAATAGAGGAAAGATCCTCTCGTTTCTAAAACTTATCCCCCTCTTTTATCGTATTAGGGTTGTTGTTTTGAGAAGTTATAATGATTATATTTCCTTGTAAATCAGCTAAAAAATAATTTTGTTTTTCTTTATTTCGAACTCAACGATTTGGTACTTAGCGCTTATATCCGGTTATGTTTCTTCTACGTTTTGGGCCTCCGAGATGGGCCCAGACAGATGTTTCCTCCATATTGCTTTGGCGTCCTTTCAGGATCTAAGGAAGCGCAAATAAAGTAGAACTCGAGTGTTCACCTATTGCGTTTTGCCCAAGCGACGGCGATCTATCTATGGTGTTTCCACGCCGCTAAGCCTTTATTTCCTGTTATGAATTGTTTAACACGTTTTTATTTATCATAAATTATCGATTTTCAGAAATTTTGACGTGGATCCGTCGTCTGCTTGTAATGGGCCTTTACCCGAATCAATATCCGTGGATTGAATAAAACATGGGGCGAAGGGTGGGTTCGTAGTCTGTGGTGAAGGAAGTGGGGAATAGAAGGGAAGAAGGGAACGGTAGCTTGGTCAATTAGAACCAGGTGCTGAGCCCCTGTCCCTCAAGTTTACCGAGGGTGGAATAGCCCTCACGATTTTAACCTCTTGAGAAACCAAGTCAAAAGATCAGTTTCGCCGATTTCTTGATGATTTACGACGATTATTTATTTTTATTTCATTTTCAAAGGGCCTTTAAAAATAATAATTCACTTAGGGATTTCATACAAAATCATCCAACCGAAACACCTGCGTATGTTCATAAATTTACGGATCGTTAAACCCCAGACATCGTTGAAAAATTCGATTATATCCCTATTAACTACCTCTAAAGGAAGTTATTGAGTTACTCGCGACAGACGATTTTCGGAAACAAATCTTCAGGGGCAACCAGTGAAATTGATTTACATATTACATACTCGTACGTCTGGGAGAGCGTTAAAAAGTGGTTTTATGAAAAAAAGTTAAATGTAAACCCCCCCTAATTTAAATCAAAGATTTAATGGTGTAGTTTAAAATGCGTTTGGATATACAGGGTGTCCCAAACAGAACCTAACTTCGTTATTTCAAATGAGAACCCCTATTTTTATTTCAGATTCGTAATCTACGCAAAATTTCAGTAGATTTGACTATTTTATGAACATTTTCGACAACTTTAAAAAATGGCAAATTTTAGCGTTTTTTGCGCTAAAATCCGTTAAAATGACATAAGAGACTCAATTTTTTTAATTCCATTGATTTTTTCCGAAGATTCCAACTGTCACAAATTCGAGCATCTTCGCATTCTGCATCACGAGATTTCGTCACTAACGGCCTTTTTTCAAGTTAGAACCCAAATTTTTAGTTCAGAAATGAAAATTAGCGGTTGTTGAAAGGAATTTTTCTTTCGGACCACAAATTTTGAAAGAGCTACAGCGTCTTTTGTTTGTGCATCAAAAATTAAAATTCCGTTAGCAAATCGCTAATTTTCATTTCTGATGTAAGAAAATCGGGTTCTAACTTGAAAAAAGGCCGTTAGTGACGAAATGATGCAGAATGCGAAGATGCTCGAATTTGTGACAGTTGGAATCTTCGGAAAAAAATAAGTGGAATTTTAAAAAATGAGTCTCTTAGGCCGTTTTTAACGGATTTTAGCGCAAAAAACGCTAAAATTTAACATTTTTTAAAGTTGTCGAAAATGGTCATAAAAATAGTCAAATCTACTTGAAATTTTGCGTAGATTACGAATCTGAAATAAAAATAGGGGTTCTCATTTGAAATAACGAAGTTAGGTTCTGTTTGGGACACCCTGTATATCCAAACGCATTTTAAACTAAACCATCAAATTCTTTGATTTAAATTAGGGGGGTTTACATTTAACTTTTTTTCATAAAACCACTCTCCCAGACGTATGCCATGTGTTTCCGGACACCCTGTATACACATATTGATTTACATATTTTTTCTGCAAGCCCCTTATAGTTCGAGATGTTAAAACAGATCAGCTGAATGACAGAGGAGGGAAAAAAAAATGTTTTGATCTAATCATGACGGAACTTTCTGAAGTAAAGTTAACAATGGACCTTTTCTTATCATAATTTTTGCCAGAGAAACTCTTCGGTCTTTCAGTTATTTCAATTTGTCTCTTTTTTATAAGCCTCAACTATCATTTGTCCACGTATAGAAAATAGTCATTAATCAATATAAAAAACTAGATCAACAGGTTTGTGATTGATTGATGCCGTAGACATTGTTCGAAAATAGATCTCGTATCCAAATCATTTATAAAAGACCAAAAAGCAGACTGAAATAATCTTAAACATCTTCTAATACCTTTAAAAAAAGAAAGAAAAAAATCTAGTTTTTAAGTCGACCCTTGTCATATTTTTTTTAAGTTTCAATATGAGTTTTAAAAAGAGTCCCCTTACTGGACTAATAAGGATGAGCCGACTTTAAAAAAAAAACAGTTCGGGAGGCATATTCGTCTAATGAAGACTAGACGGGCATGAAACGCTCCATTTACCATGACACTATCGTGACCTCTCAGTGCTTAGCTTCCATCGCACTAACGAGCTACTGAAACGTATATTAATCTGAACCCTTGGAATCTGTATCCAAAATAAAGTTCCGCATGCCTTACTGATATTTTTTAATGCCTTCTTGATAAATCGGAAAAAAAAATATTTTTTTCCTGTAGGTTATCTTCAAAACGAATTAATCTGCGCCTCCTGCATATTCATTTAAAGCCATTGTAGGTGAATGTAACCTAACGATAAACGTATGTAAATATTCCTAAAATCCCCTGTTTCAATTTTGCATTTTGGAATAATTACATTTTTGAATGAAATACGATATAGGGAAAGAAAGGCCATTAATGATTGTAAAAAGCGATGACAAAAAGTAATTTTTATATATTTTTTGAAATCTGAGTCCTTGCAATCAAGTTGATGAAACCCATCGATAAACGTTTCAAGTAATCTGTTAAGTGCAAGGGTAAACATAAAATGTCTCCCTTCGAAAGATGGCCCTTCGCTTCCAATTAAACCTGTTTCCTTTAGTTATAAAATATATTTTTTAAATTCTTCAATATTTGCGATGCAAATTGAGCGAGACGGAAGATAATGGAGTTTCACATCCCCCCACCTCTGTCCTCTCAGGAGCCCTCAGGGTTGAAACATCCGGACGATTAATGCGGAGAACAAATCTTCTCGAAGGTAAATGGCCTTTTTACCCAAAGAGAAGGGGTTTGAGGATAAAAAATATAATAAAACAGAAAAGATTGAGAAAGTTATATCAGTCACCTTGTAATAGACCGTTTTTGACGGTTCTTTTATGATTAAACCTAATGGTTCTGACTCTTTTAAGCCCGTTTAAGGCCATTCACAAAATAGCCATTTTTTTCCTGGTAAAAAATTGTCAACTCTTACTAAAATGTTTAATTTTTAAACAAAAATGGGTCAGTGGCAAAAGAATGTAATATTTTTCTGAATAACACAGTGGACCCCCTGTAGCGCCCTCGTTTATTAACAGTTTTTAAACTAATCCTAAATCCTGAGTTTGATAGCTTTTGAGCCGTCAAGAAAACAAACATAGGGCAGAAGGGGGAGATAAACTGCATTCATGAAGGCAATAAACTTGAGATCTCACCCGGGAAGGCCCTTATTTGATATACGGCCAGGAGCTGCTCGGGGGGCGCTGTACGAAACCGATAAGACATCATCGGCTTAAAAATCAATACGTTTTAGATCCTAGAAAGGTTTTTTCGCGATTTCTTTTAGCTAGTAAAAACGAAATAATAAGCCTTTTTACTAAGTCACATCGTCTTTACATTCAAAAGATTTCCAAAGGGATGGATGGGGTATTCACGTTTCAAAAGAGAACGACGATTGGTTTGAATGTTTATGTTGGTCACGTTTTTCCCTCCTCTACATCTTCATCTTCATCATCGCTCAAGGAGTTTTCTCATGGGGTTCCCAGAGGGAGAAATCACAGATTGTTCGTACCCTTTTTAAATCTCAATTTCTATTTATTTAAAGAAAATCAATCTTCTCATTTATAAAAATTATTGTTTAAAAATATCCCAAATTATGTGTCGAGGGGTTAACTTTCGACCCTTTTCCTCTCGGGACGGAGGGTTGCAGTTTAAATCGAAATTGGTCTTCGTCCATTTACAGGAAAACCCGTAACGGAGGGAGTCAAATATAAAAGTAATTAGACCCAGAAAAGGTCCCCTACGGTTGACATTTCCAGAGCCAATGGACCACATACGAGGGGTGGGACGTAAAAATCCTTTTAATAAACATTTTACTATTATAAATAAAACAGAAGGTAGGTAGATGCCTCTTCCTTGCGGCAATGTTGGTGAAGGAATGGGGAAGGGGCGTGACAGATGGACTCTGGAAAGGGAAACCAGGGTTTCTTATCAGCCCCGTGACGGATTGTCCTGACAAACTTTTCCGGGAGTTTTAAGACTTCACCGAGGGGATGTAAACGGATGAAAGAAAACAGAGACATTGAAAGGAGAAAGTCCTTCGATTTTAGTGGTTTTATTCAACTAGAAGCTGGAGGATTCTCTTAAACACAACTGTACGAAGGTAGATTTATTGCCAGAACTACTTCTCCTGAAAGTTTGGCCTGAAGGGTGGTTTTAGTGCCCACGGGTCGTAAAACGGATAACTAGCAAAAATGTTTGATTCTGAGGCCTTCGAAAAGAAATATGCCAAAAGAGATACTTGCACTTGACCTGCATAGTGTTTTAAATTAAGGGTAGTGTTAAATATAAAAGCGATTAATTCTAAAAGGTCTTGAGAGTGAGAATTGATTAAAATGTTCCAGGTGTTGTTTAGTCCGAAATCGTTCCGGCGGTGAAAAGGAGGGGTTTTATAGTCCGAAAATTGGGCAGATTAGTGTTGAATCACGTTGTTACCTGACGAAGTGGTCCGCGGTTAGGCCGCAGTCGTCCCCTAAACGACCCCCGTCCACCCCACTTCGCCGGAGGAATTCGAACCTTTTACGCAGCTCCCTCGAAATCCCGGGGGCGACAACTGCCGCTAATGTCCGACCGTTTTTTGCCGCCCCCGGGTCCCCTACAAAAGCGGACCCCTTTCTGTTTTCAACGTTTCCAAACGGTTGGAAATGCTAACGTATGCGAATGACCTTTTTAGTCACTTAGAGGTAAAAAAGAGGAAAAGGATTTTTTTTTGTAGATACAAGAAGAATTTTGTTAAATAATAGCATGTGGTTTCTGTTTCTAAACCGCAAACTTGAGGAGTAATTTCAAACAAACTGACATATGCGTCTCATTACTGCAAAGATGGGCCAAGAATCGTGAACATGCAAACCGAGAATAACCTCACAAACTTATAACAGTTTGATTAATTGCTTTTCTAACTTGGTTTTAGTCAATTAGCGAATATCCAAGGAAAAGGAAACTATTGAAACAGGCGAAACTTTTAGGTTATAACCTTTCCATTAACGTTTTTCAGGTCTGATTTTGCTCAAAAACTCGGATTCTAAATGGCGAATCTATAGCCGTTCCTCAAGGAACCCTCAAGCAACCAGGACTGGGAAGAGAATGCTACAGTGAGGGGATCGAACTCACGAACTTAGTACCCCCGAAGGAATTAAGGAAGAGCAGAGGCCTTAATTCGCTCAGCCGGTTTTCGAAGTTGATAGAAATCGATGGATTTCATTTTTTTTTTGGGGAAAAATCATGACTCCGCCGACTCTCAGTAATATTGAATCTCTTCCGACTATTATTCCGATTATTCCTAATTAATTTATTAGCAAAGTTTGTAAACTTCCACATTAATCTTTATAAAGAAAAGGTTGAGAAGCCTCATGTCTTGTTTAATTCCATTAAAACAAAGTTTAAAGAAATCACATTCGAATTCAAAGAAACTCCCCTTCGCTTATCCTTAAGTTGAAGCGGAAAAGGGTAAAATTTATTGCTTCACCTAAGTTAAACGCTTCCGCAATACGAGGGCCTGAAGCAAAGAGGTAGATGATTAAAACCCAGCTACTAAAAACTCCTTTACGATTAGAGCCTCCGCAATAAAGTAGCCCTGATTTACTTCTGAATTTTTTAACATCAAACCTGAAAAGCAATCTGGGTAGAAAGCTCTCGAAAAAAAAAATCGTCTAATCTAATTAAAAGGCCTTTTAATTTTTATTATTTTAAACAGAAAGTTTGTTTGGACAGAAAATAAAAATTTATGAGCACATTGGATGGGTTCGGTTTAGAAGTCATAAATTACCAGAAGTTTTCTTTTTAAATGGATGGAGAAAAAAAATTTCTTCTACAAAACAAATTTTGTAAACGGCTATTGATTTTTATGAGTATTTGAAAATCAAAAAATTTACGAGTGCTCTTCAAGTGTTGAAAGAGAAGCCAGTAAAAACTTGACTTTTTTTCCGTTATTGGGTCAAAAAGTGTCGCTTATCGTTCGTAAACGAGTCTTTTATTCGTTTTTCTTTTTTTCGTAATAAAAATTGATTTCATTTTTTTTCCGTCGAGGGAGGTTTGAAGCTTTTATCGCATTCGAACGTCTTCCTTTCAGGCTTTTACGATCTCGGCACTGCTTGGAGGATAATCAAAACGTTCTCTTCGAAAGATCCATAAAAAAAAGGATCAAATTAGATTCTTTAGTTTTAAAAATATTTGACCCTCAATACAGTCGTGTCTTGAGGGTTTAGCCTGAACATACGCCTTTTATAGGAGAAAACAAACAATTTTTCAATAATTTTTCTATTTTCTGCTATAAATTACGATTTTAGAGGTTCATAAATTTTGGGAGTCCAAGGAACGATTCTTTTATTTAACATTGGCAATATTTTCAGTGATCTAGAAAAGCCGCAAGTAAAACCCCTTTGAATGAAATTTTTCTACCTTTTTTTCTCTCTCCATCCCTTATATCTTCCCCGCTGGGATAGTGGTTTTTGAACATTTGCCAGCCTACGACGCCAAGAACAGATTCTTTCTCGGAACCGGGCAAACGGTTCGTCAAAGGCATAAATCAGTTAAGCGGTTAACTTGTTTCTAAGGAGGGGAACGAAAAAAAGTTAAAAGTCGGGGATTTTAATTAGTCAAAGGGGGCCCTTTTGTCTTTCAAAAGTTGCCTTCCTCAAATTCTTCCCGCAAGTCGTTTCTGATAGTTTTACCTGTAACGACTTTCTCCCTTCCGGATGTTATTGCTCCCCGGTACAAGACATCCCCCTCCGGTTTCGTGCAAAATTGATCTTCCCTTCCCTTTTTACTCGCAAAGACCCCTCTTCCCAACATTCTCTTTCAGCCCTAATTTATAGTTAAGTCGGATCACCTTCCCCTTAAAGGAATAACACATAAGCTATATGTTTACCTCTGGGGAAGAAAAAAAGCAAGTGGAAAATTTTGTTTATCTTCCTTTTTTTAAATACCGTCAGCGGGGGAGACTTGAGATTTGAGGGGAGAGTTGAGATTTGACATAAAAAATTATAAAACTAGCCATTAGGGGCGCTACTCTCCACGTAGCGATCTCGTTCTTTCAGAATCTTTAAGCTTAAAGCGGCCCGATGACAGTTATCAATGTTATCAAGTTTTAGCGCGCCAACGAAGCCTCCCTCCATGCTCCCCCTGTGCGTCTTATTTTCAAGACTCTTCAGTAGGGTGCTAAACTTCCTTCTGCAAAGGGCGTCTCAATCATCCAAGGTAAGTTTTCCATAATAGTGGTTATTATACATTACCCCACGAATATTTTGTGAATTTAAAATTTTTTCCTCCAACCTGTTGGATTTTATCAGCGTTTATGTTGAGGGGAGAGTTGAGATGTCAGTTTGGGGAGAGTTGAGACTTGAAATATTTTTTGTTTTTTCTTGTTTTCAGATGCCTAGGAAGTATATTAGGAAGTTTTCCAACATTCGAAAGGGTAAATCCTTCAAGCCGTACCGTCTTTACAGCAATGAAACGTTACAGAAAGCTCTGCAACTGTATAGAAATGGACAGCTGAAGCTGGACGATGTTGAGGCGAAACATGGTATCCCCCGAAGCACGTTCGCCAGGCTAGCCAAAAAATTTTAGAAATTTTTCAGTTCGTTCGTTTAGACTTCAGTCGTAAAACTCTAATTTATCTTTTTTTATGTTTTTTTTTTTTTCATTAATTCGTTCAAAAGATTTTAAGAAGTTTTAAGAGATTTATAAAATTTTTTGTTGTATTTATAGGCAAAAGTTTCAACCCTATAGGCCTCATTTCTGTAGTCAAACGATCAGGGTGTAGGTGTGATTTATGTATATTCAAGACCGATACCGAATTTATATGTTACCAAAGTTACAAGAAACAAAATGTGATAATTTAATGTTAGAGAAGGTAACTGTGATGAGAAAAACCAAATAAGACTTAATAAATACCTGTTTTTCAAGATTTTGAGCCTTTTTCTACTCCTTTTTTAATAAATAATTATTAAATCTCTTTTTTTAAAACTTGGAATTTGGTCCCGATTCTCCTTTGCGACGATTTGAGTCGAAAACAAGCTTAAAAACCATATGGTCTCATTACTGTCCCACCAATGAGGAGAGTTGGGACCGACCTTTAAAAAATATATAACCCCTTCCAGTGGGGTGATTTTAAATTTGATACCATGGAGAGATAGCTGAGGTCCCTTCTTTCCAAAATGCCTTCAATCATTATTCTACGATGACCAGTTCAGGCTGGGCATCACGAAATATGGTGAAAACCATCCCAACTCTCCCCGCTGACGGTATCTTATTAGTTAGTATTTTTTAAAATTATAAAAATTTGGGTGATCAAAAGTTACCTTTTAATTTTGTTGAACTGTATACTTTCATTTCGTCGCGTTAGTTCTAACACCGGCTAAGTCATTTTTTATCAATTTTCAGTTGGCATTGTTTCTGATGGTAAATTTTGTGGTGGATCGAATTCCGTTGGCAGTTTAACCCTATTACCAACAGAAAAGCGTAGTTCACGATTTAGCCTACAGGTGATGAATTGATTCCAATGAAATTAATCCGTATTTTGGCTCTCCTGAAAACCTTGGAAAAATGACTTGTCCGGTGTTAGAATTAACGCGACGATTTATTATTTTTAAATCTTATTATTTTAAAAGATCTGACGAAAACAAAGTAATTACCTAAAGAGATTCGGCTAACTAAATAAAGAGTTACTGATAAGAAAATTAAACTAAAGAGGGGAAGAAAAAAAAAGATGGCGACAAAACCTGGTAATTCACCTAATGGTATCCGTTATTTATACCCAGGATTAGTTCAAATGCTTCCGGTTCTATTTTAAAAAACAAGCTTTAAAATCAGTGTTTTTTAATAAAAAAACGTTAAGGAAATTAGGAATTAAAAATTCGACCATATCTGAAAATACTTAGAAATCTAATTAGTATAAATGGAAGGTGTTTAAATATTCATTGGAGTGATGCAAATAGGTTTCGCAAACTAATTCTTATGAATAAACAAGCCTTGAAACACCTGGTCTTTATGTAAAACGTCGATAAAATAGGTTTCGCAAAAGTTTGGTGTTGACGTGTAAAATTCTTATTTTGAAAATCCCCGGGGCGAAAGCTTGAGGGGTGAAAAAGGTGTACACGTGTAGGATTCTCCCAAAGGACGCGTGGGAGACACGTGCTTTCTAACCGGGTAAACATGAGTTTGCGATTCCCTCAGGCATTGTCGCTGACAAAACCATGTGTTGCGGCGGAACTGTCCCCGAAACCGAACCATTTTTATAAGTTAGGCATCTTATTGTTGAACAAAAACTAAAATGAGAAGAAAACAGAATTTTTTTCCCTCTGAGCCGAGGGAGCCATGGCTTAGAATTTATGCGACACTACTGTCAGCACGTTAGTTTTCCTTTTTCACTCTCTCTATGTGTTTCCGCCCTTAAGTGTTCCGAGCTTTTTCCTTATTTATATATGACTTTGAACATTAATTTTTTTTAAGACGTTAAATCTCAGATTCCATGAGACGTAACTTTTAAAAATTACGATTTTGTTTTTTCTTTTTAAAAAAAAGTTATAGCTTTTTCTAAAAAGTAATATAATTTCTGGGAGTTATTAGCATAAAGGATTCACCCGATCCCGGTATATCGTGTTACAAATGGCTCGAGTATTGTTCTCAAAAGGTGACAAGAGGCCTAATTATTCAAACAGTTCCATATAAACATGAATAAAACGCGAATTGTGAAATGCGGATAATTTTCAAACGTTTACCACCCAGATATAACGGACGAAATCGTTTCCGATAGCGTACAATTTATTCAAATTGATTTTGTCAGAAGGGGTCACGGGGTAGAAAGAGAGAGCGCAAAAAAAAAATCGTTGGGGTGAAAATAGAAGAGGAATATTTCCCCATCAAACGCGCTCTCAGTTTCCATTCCCGGCCATCAAGGATAAAACAATCGAGCTCACTTTATAACGGAACGGAGGGGCTTTCGGCGAGCCTTTTTCCCCTTTTCCTTTTCGGACAGACATTTATTTACAAAGGGTTTGCGGGCATCAACTATTTCAATATTCATGACTTTGCTAAGTGACCGGAGTTTACTTGACCGAAACGGTCCGAATTCCCATCGCTACCTTTACTCAGGGCTTAATTAGAAACGCAGAAAAAACTCTCCTTTTTCACACATTCATCGTTTACATCCAATCCGATAAGATAAAAGCTCTGTTTTATTTTAAAAATGTAGAGATATGTAACTTTCATTCAGAAACCCAGTTCAATTTTTCATCAATTTTTGAAAACGTTGTTTCTCCCCTTGTTTTGACCTTGCGGCCTCAACTGCCCAGATTTATGATCCCAGGGGCGCCATTGCGTCGATATTAGACTCACCTCAATAGTGTCAATACTTGATAAAATGAAAAAATTCCTCCGGTACTTAAGACTGACGTTGAGGATTAGAGGTTATTCAAGATAATGGGCATGTAGAAAGTGACTCTCCTAGTAGTGAGTCGAAGACCGGGACAGCCAGAGTGTTGGAAACTGAAGAAATAACCTTGAATGCCTGTCGTCTACCTTAGATGTGGAATAATTTTCACAGGAACATTTTAACCCTTTCGAGACCGCAGGCGACTATAGTTGCCATTCGCGCTTTTCGTTTGGAGACCGCAGGCGACTTTAGTTGCCCAGCGGCGCCTCTCTAAAAAATTAATACCTTCGCTTCCCGTGGCGCTAGCGACATGCAAAAACTGGCAATCTGTTGGGGAAGAAATGAACTACGTGATGATCGCATCACTCGTCGCTTTCTGTGATTTGCTGGGCGCTGGGAGCGGTCGGGGAGAAGTGAGGGGCAAAGAGAGGGGAAAAGTGCTGCGCCAGTAGCGCAGAGAATCCGGCGTCAGACGCGGTCTCGAAAGGGTTAAACCTGCTTCCCCCTTGTTTTGACCTTACCAACTGCCCAGATTTATGATCCCAGGGGCTTTGGCCATAACGCCATTGCGTCAGGATTAGTCCCCTCAATAGTGTCCAGACTACATCCGCACAGTTTAACTATTCCCTGACCACTGACCCACGGACAATCGAGAACCTTTATTTTTTATTCAATAGTCTACTCTCTCAAAGCGATAAATCATAAATCTGATAGCCCTAAAAACTAAATTAATACATCTTTATCCCTAGAAGTTAATACACCTCTAGGATTCGTGAAATCGACCTTGAGAAATTGCGTTAACTTTATTGGCTACCGGATGAAATATGGTACGAAACCCCTGTATATCCACCTCTAATTGCTTCCTAAGTAATGCAACCGCTCGCCTCCCTCTTTGAACCTCCGGAATTTCTTTCTCCCCTACTTTTAATTAATCTCGGAAACCGAATTTATAGTAGTGGGAAGGGAAAAAAGGCAATTTTTGAGCGCTTTAATAAATTTTTGTCCTTAAATCGAACCTGAAATATTTACGACAAACGTTAAATCCGTGTGCTTAAGGGAGGCCTGTATGTTCCTAAGAGGCTCTTCTGGAATCCCCCCTTCCTTCGCTATCTCTTAGGGGTAATTCATATAACTCGGCTCACCCCATTTTGAACAGATTGCACTTTAGAGACTAAAAATGTTCTACAGCAAACTATTCCTCATTATAAGTTTATTTCTCGTTATAATCGAGCGCAGGAAATGGATTAGAAATTGAAAGTTTGCTATAGATTGTATTTCGTATAATTAGTCTAATGAGACTTTCAAGGCGTAGGACTGCCGCTAATTGGTGCAGTGTGTTGACTTTATTAATTGAGTCTGAACCGTCGTTAAACAGAAAGCTTTAAACCTCGATTTGGTAGAAAGGGTGACCTTATGAGTACATAGTAATTTAATACGATTCAGACCTTTTTTCTTCTCCGAAAAACGTTCCTTCTCTGGTCTTTTACTCAGCAATCAAGGGACAAATTGATGATTGCCGTTTGATCGAGTGTACAAAAGAAAATAGCCTCAAGTTCTTGTTTTCTGTAGAATCTTAAGCACCTTTGACTTAAATTGTCCATTTTATTAAACTTTACTTTAAATTTTAATTATCCTTTTTTCGAGAAAATGGCATCCTCAAAGAATGATGGGGGCTTGATGAACTTTGATAAAGACGAGGGGTGACATCCTTATCTCGCCTTCTGATGTTCCCTATTTGTAACACTTCTTATCTTTCTGCCAACACTCCATAACCCCCCTAACTTTTTATATCTTCCTTTTTTAATGGAATTAATGTCTTTTTGTCGAATTTCGAATAGTTGAGAACGTTTCGGAGTCTGCCGATAAAGCGCATTGGGGTCGATACCTCTACAACTATAACTCTCCCGGAATTAGCATTGACCCCTGTTTTTACCTCCTTTTTATTTGTCGATGTTAAAAGCATTTTGTTTTATTATAATGTGTACATTTAGATAATAATGGGTATTATACAAAACCCTCTGTTGACGGCTTAGTAAACAAAGCGAAGGGGGTTAAGCGTCTAACTTTCTCGTTCTGTTTCGCCGCAAAGATATCGGTAGTCCCCCTTTTCGAGGAGGGATTGAACAAACTAACAAATTGGAATAACCCATGCAAAACAATTACAACTCCCTCCTTTCTTGAGGAAAATCCGATCATATTAATTGAGGAAGAGAAAAGTCCCTGAAATCCGCCTAAGACCTTTTAATGGACTATTCCAAAAGTTTAAAATCTACTTAAGATAAATCAATTTTGAAGAAAACCATTTTTTTTATCAATCTATATGACCTATGACTAACCACCCCTTCTCGAGTTTTAAAATGAAGATTAATCCGGTTCGACGAGAAGGAATATAAGCCCTTGATGAGAGCCATTTCAATTTTTAAACGCCTTTCATCGCGACCCGAGGGGTCTCTCCCTTTTTTAAAGAAAAAAATCCCTTGAGAGTTTAGAATTCACTCTGGCAATCAACTTCCATTCTTAAAACTCCATCAAAACCTAATTTGTAAGAATGCTGTTTTTTTAAATGCTTTACGTTTAACTAACGACAGAATTTTAACGGGCTCATTCCGGATCTAGAGCATCTTTGATGCTTTTCTGCTGCTAAGGCTGCTGGAAAATGAAGTTATTCAGAACTATCTATTGACTAAACTTAAACAACGAGGCGGGAAAAGCTGGCTTGTAACCCTATACAGGGTGTCCGGAAACACATGGCAAGCGTCTGGGAGAGCGTTAAAAAGTGGTTTTACGAAAAAAGTTAAATGTAAACCCCCCTTAATTTAAATCAAAGAATTTGATGGTGTAGTTTAAAATCCGCCTGGATATACAGGGTGTCCCAGACACAACCTAACTTCGTTATTTCAAATGAGAACCCCTATTTTTTATTTCAGATTCGTAATCTACGCAAAATTTCAAGTAGATTTGAGTACTCATATGACGATTTTGGACAACTTTTAAAAAATGTCAAAATTTAGCGTTTTTTGCGCTAAAATCCGTTAAAATTGACCTAGGAGACTCGTTTTTTTTTTAATTCCACTTATTTTTTCCCAAAGAATCCAACTGTCTCAAATTTGAGCATCTTCGCATTCAGCATCACGAGATTTCGTCGCTAATGGCCTTTTTTCAAGTTTAACTCCAAATTCCATACTTCAAAAATGGAAATTAGCGATTTGTAGACGGAATTTTAATTTTTGATGCATAACACAAAAGACGCTGTAGCTCTTTCAAAATTTGTGGTCCGAAAGAAAATTCCTTTCAACAAGTCCTAATTTTCATTTCTGAACTAAAAATTTGGGTTCTAACTTGAAAAAAGGCCATTAGCGACGAAATCTCGTGATGCAGAATGCGAAGATGCTCAAATTTGAGACAGTTGGATTCTTCGGGAAAAAATAAGTGGAATTAAAAAAAACGAGTCTCCTAGGTCAATTTTAACGGATTTTAGCGCAAAAAAACGCTAAATTTTGACATTTTTTAAAAGTTGTCCAAAATTGTCATATGAGTACTCAAATCTACTTGAAATTTTGCGTAGATTACGAATCTGAAATAAAAAAGGGGTTCTCATTTGAAATAACGAAGTTAGGTCGTGTCTGGGACACCCTGTATATCCAGGCGGATTTTAAACTGCACCATCAAATTCTTTGATTTAAATTAAGGGGGGTTTACATTTAACTTTTTTTCGTAAAACCACTTTTTAACGCTCTCCCAGACGCTTGCCATGTGTTTCCGGACACCCTGTATAACATGCGAAGCCACCCTCGAATGGTATGGCTAAAACTCTAATGTTAATTTAAATAATTGCTTTAAAAAAATCAATGCTTTAAAAATAAGCATGATTTATAAGTGGGCGACAACGAGGATTTACATTATACAAAATATTAAAATATGTGACAAAAACCTATTTAAAATAAACAGAGTGGTGTAAAGTGTAGGGTAGAATCGCGAGTACAAAAGAGGGATTTATGTTCGGACGGCGTTATGGCTCTGAGGGTGTTACCAATGGCATTTGAAAAGTACATTGAGTGCAGATGGGCGCTCAAAATGCCACCGGCCGTTTAACAAACAGGAGGAATCCTAATTTAAAATATCAAGCGTACCGTGAATTTCGTATCGATTTTCGTTAAAAAACCATATCGTTCCAATTAGTTGTTTGTTGAGTATGCATAACGAGGGACAATGAATGTTAAAAATGGGAGAAATCCCTTCAAAATTTCATTTGCAGATCGAGACTGAGTTTTTATTGGTCCTATTTGTTTTATGAAATGAGAGATTTCAATCATCAATTTTTTAATTTAAATTTTTTTTGTTCCAGATTGCCTTCATTTACAGTTATACAGGGATAGTAAAGACAGATATAAACAAGGACAAACTAAAGCGTCATTATCTCTTCAGCATTTCCTCGGAGTAGAAACAGGTAATCTTCTTATTCCAGTCGTTGCTTTAATCTTGATGGATTTTTCTTTAAAACTTCTCTTCTTGCAGGGTTCACACTTGACAAAGAATCAAATACGATAGCGATACTTTGTCAGGATGTGACTGTAGTTTTAGCGTTTGATACAAGAGAAAGACTTATTCAATGGCAGGTGAAAATCGCCAACAATCTTGGAGAAGGTATTTCAATCGTTGAAGGAGAAACATAATTAATTTCGATTTTAGATCAACAGTTTTTGGTTCAGATTTCATCAGCACCGTCAAAAGCGAAAATCGCACCGGGCCCGGCGAGGCTACATATTCAGGAGTATCGGTTTTGCATGACGTTAGGCGTCCCTCCGAGACTGATGGGAATCTGGGAGATCTCGAAATTAAGACGATATGGAGTCGTTGAGTCTAGATTTTGCTTTGAAGGCGGTTCGAGGTGCGGAAAAGGGGAAGGGCTTTACGTTATGGTGACCGACCAAGGTGAAGAAATTACAAGAACCCTCCAAGCAGCTTCCGACGGAAAGCTAGCTTCCAGAAGAAGACCAGCATCAAGAAATATGTCCGGTATTATATCTTTAGAGATCTTAAGCACTTCTATATTTGATTTTCTAGTCATGGATTCACCAAGAAAATGCTCAACAAGAATGTCTTCAATTGGCGGCGATACAATGTCACTTTGCCAAAGAAGCATCGCAGACACAGATTGTCAATCTGTATGCCCTTCAGTTTGTCCTGATGGTTCAGTTTGGCCTTCTTCTGAAACAAGAGCCGATGTTACCGATTTAGGAGATGCGACGTCCGTTCGAGATTTCCCAGACCATACAAATCATGTCAGTACATCTTACTTTCAAATTTTTGTTCTTTAATTTTTTTCTTAGGATTGTGGGGACTGGAATATTGAAAGTATAGGTAGATGCGCGAGTTGCATAAGCAAATTGGGCGCGATGTCTAGATCGTCGACGGCAACGAATACACCTGGAGCTGCGGGATTAAATCCAGCATGGGTTATGGATTCGAATTTCAACGGTAAAACCCTAATCCAGAGCTCTTTAAATTTTCACAGAAGATTTTCAGGCCGGTCCTCTCATATGGGGCCTATGTCGGTTTCTTCTCACGAAAGTGGGTCTGATTATTCTGTACCTCGTATGACATCTAATGATTCATGGTTGGTTTGAATATTACTTCATAAACTAAAACCAATGAAATTTTAGGAGTTTTCGGACATCATCACCTTGTGAATGTGACTGCCCTCCTTCAAGACCTCCTAAACCTTCTGAGTCAAAAATACTTCCTAAAAATCAGAAGAAACCACCAATGCCTCTACCACACCAAACTTACGGAAATTATGACGTTCCAAAACCACTTTTCCCACAACCTGTAAGTTTGAAACAAAAAAACGAAAACCTTAATTTTTCCTC
Source organism: Orius insidiosus (assembly GCA_014119065.1). Classification (NCBI taxonomy): domain Eukaryota; kingdom Metazoa; phylum Arthropoda; class Insecta; order Hemiptera; family Anthocoridae; genus Orius; species Orius insidiosus. The sequence continues at coordinate 3,906 of JACGAQ010003385.1, read as the reverse complement.
AGATACAAGAAGAAGACTGCAATATGAGATGCGCTGATGAACATTACGATACGCCGAAAGCGTTGAAAGAATGTTTGGCGTATTCGAACTACGACAGACCTCAAATGATCAAGGAGGAAACAGGTGTCTCGTTCAGAACTCCGGACATCACATTATGATGGCGCAGAGGCATCAAACAAGAGTCGTTCTTGAAGAAGAAAACGGTTGCCCTTGCCGTAGACTCGTTTGCTGGCCATCAAATTGGATATCCCTTCCTTATTGCAGACGCGGCGCTGGAGTCGAAAACACATCTGTACATCTCCACAAGGTAACTTAAATTATGTTAAAATAAATTATTCTATTTTTAATTAAGGTGAAACTAAGCGGAGAGGGAAAGATGCCTATTATGACAGCTTGTGGCGAACTTGCTATTTATGCGACAGTAGATAAATCAAAAAAGACTAAGTATAGAAAAGAGGATGAAGAAGGAAAGAAGACAAAGAGAACGAAGAGAAATGCGATGATACTGAAAGTAATTGCAACTACGTCAATATCGAGCCAGGAGGAACTGAAGATGAGACAGCTGCATCGATCAACTACGAAAACCTCGATTTTGCCCAAAGCCTCGAATACTATGAAAACTCACGTGATGTTTTGATGAGAGCTGGAATCAACAAAGAGACAATGGAATTCTGCACTGATAAAAACGGCGTGAAGTTCTGTACGAAATGTGGGCATGCATCCAAAGACAAGTCAGACGACTACTTAATGATGGAGCCGCAATCTAGAGAGAAGCAATCTGCAAGTAAATTTCCCGGTTACCTCCCTATGCGTCCAACAGTGAGTATGTTTGAATTCATCTTTAATTGAAAATAACAAAGACTGATTTTAGGCAAAGCCCGATTTGATGAGATTGGGCCGAGGATTGAATGATAGAGCGGCGAGTATACCAAGTCTCAATGAAAAGAGACGAAGTGATTCTGAAATGAGGATTCCCGGTTCTGCATTAATGAAATCGAACTATACGCAGTCGGCGAATTCTAGCCCGTATTTGAGACGTCACCCGATGGCAAATAGAATACGAAGTAATTCAGTTGATTCCTCAAAATACGAAGATGAAGAAGATACTTTGCGGCCTGCAGAAGAGGAAGTGGAGCAGAACAGCTCCAACTCTTCACAAAGTTCAAGTTAGGAGATCGTCAAGTGTCCCTTGTAAACCGTCCAACAGGGATTCGTCGAGTTCTAACGATTCCGGCGTTTCTACCGGATCTTTGAAGCACAGAGGTGCCGATTTTGCTGAATTCGAACTACCTTTGACTACCTCAATGTCAGCTAGGCGGCTCCTCCTTACCCAAGCCCTTCACGCTTCCCACGACTCATGCCTTCACTCATCCCTCCCAAGACGGTCCAAATCATCAGACCCGATGAAAGAACTATCATTCCATTTCCCAAAAATAAAAATACCTGCAAAATCCTCTTCAGCAGAAGCAGAAATTCCATTGTGCCATGGAAAAACCGAACCAAAAGGTATTTAAACAATCCAAATTCAAAATTTACTAACTTTTTCAGATTTCTAGCCCAAATGGAGATGGAGCAATCGTTGTACCTTACATCGATTCAAGAAGTACCAGCAGCGGAACAAGTGATATGTCAGATTACATCGAAACATTATCGATGTCATCTCACAGCTCATCAGACACACCTGACAGCCTAAGGTTGATCACAGCTTATAATAAACTCTTTATACATTTATTTTCAGGCTAGGAAGAGTCGCAGCCACAACTTTACGGCCTAGATCGGGCAAAGAATACCACAAATTGACCGCTACATTATAGAAGGAGATGAAAAGGTACAAATCATCCTTTAAAATAAATATTAATTTTTTTCATTAGACTAAAGTATTATGCTCTGGAATAACTACTGTGCCTGAAAAGTCCGAATCACCTTCACCAGGCTACGCGAGCAGTTCACCAGCCAACTAAAAATTGTCTATGTGTATTTATTTTAAAAAAGTGCAATCTAATTTTAATTTGACAATCTTAAATTTATTTGTGGTTTTGTTTTTTAGTCTCTGTTCTTTTTAAATGAAGTGTTTGTAAATAAGTAGTTAGTGTTTTATATTTTTTATAACAAAAATTACTACCATTATAAAGAGTCCGTGTTTTTTAATATAAAACATTTTACGAAAAATTGCCATTTTATCAATTTTTATAAAAGTAGAAATACAATAGATCTTCCAGCTTTTTGTAAATAATTTTTAATGTATAACGGAAAAAAAAGGTATTGTACTTATATTATTGTATTTCATCACTATATTGTATACTTACCAAAAGTTTATTAGTGATTATTAATTTATTAGAAATTTATCGAAGCTAGTCATTTTGAATTTTTTTTAAAATTGTTGGTATTTATGGCCTAAGTAACTATTTGTAATGGGCAATTTTCTTAAGATATTATATACATTTTGTATTTCAAAAACAGTTTTATTTTCCTCAAAATATTTTGAAAAAACAGCAGGTATTTACAAAAACTTTTAATATGAAAAGAATTTAATCTTCTGTTGGTGTGTATCGAAGCGACTTGAATTTGATCATGACTGCCCAGTAAAAACATAAGTTTGCGACGAAGATCCATAACGTTATAAAAAGAGCCATTGTTAAATTTTGAAGTGTGAATACGTAAACGATTAGATAAAAGATCCCAGATCCTAATATTTTGTTGAAAAAGTAAAATGCGAACGTTAAGACTCGGACGGCTTGAGGAGCTTCAGTCACGATGAAAAACATGACGAGTACGACTTCAATGGCGGTGGCAACGGAGAGAAAATAGAGGCCGATAAGAGACCAATGCGGGAGAGAAACTGGCTCAGATTGTTTGTGGAACATATAATGATGATCGGCAGGAAATTGTTTCGATCCGTTTGCATACATCAAAAAGAATAGGCGCCTCCTATATCAAGCTTCTGCTCTTCCTCTTCTCCGTACTATTTATACACACCGGGCGGCAAAATGTGCGTTTCTTTTAAATAAATCTGCTCAGGAAAACTTATCGTTTTTTTTCTTTTGTATCTTGATTGATTAATTTCAAATCGAACTCTCGCAACAACGTACTGTAAGTTGAAATAATTGCAACTGGTCCTCTGGAATCCAAACACCTGCATGGACATCATCATATCCTTTGACTCTTCTCATTTTATCGCTTACAACGACGAATGTAGCACTATTTGTTCTTTCGTGAAAATCGACTTGAGAATTTCTCATTGGTTCAGGCCCGTTGATCAGAAGCTGTGAGGAAACGATTCCTTTAGCGTCAAATTTGTCAGAAACATAAAGCGTAAATGCAGGTATCTTTTGCCCATTCGTAAAACTCGAATTTATTTTGATTTCTTGCGGTATCATATTGTAGATTCTCACAAAGCTTTCATCCTGCCCAGCCCTTGTATCCTGAGCTGTTTTATTTGAATAAAACTGCCCCATCATCGTGAACAAAAGGTGAGAAGCAAAGCCAAATATCCAACCTAAAAGCTTAAGGTTATTTTGAAAAATAACTTCTTCGTTTTCGCCAATAAATAAAAAGTCCGAAAAATATCAAAGGGAGGTTGATCAAATTAAGAACTGCTAGTTTAAACTGTATGCTTTGTGTAAATCTAAACGAATCGAAAGTCATCATTTTGCTTTGAAAGTCCCAAACGACATAAAGGAGCTGCTGAGCAAAATAGAAAATGATCAAAGCCGCCAGTGCTCTGTAAATTCTTAAAAACTGTATCGTGCAGTATTTTTTCTTTAAGTGTAAATTTTTCATCCGGTTCAAAATATTTTGGTTTGACGCGATTGACATTAGGAAGATAGGTTATATAACATCGGACCATTTTGTAACCCATTATTGAGTCTTTTCGAGAGAATCTTACTCTAGCCACGTACTTATAAT
>JACGAQ010003384.1:0-29580 GCA_014119065.1 Orius insidiosus | reverse complement strand
AAAAACCCGGAAAATTTTTCGGAAAAAAACTTGGCAAATTTTTTGAAAAAAAAACTCGGAAATTTTTGGGAAAACAAACTCGGACAATTTTTCAAAAATAAACTTAGAAAATTTTTCGAAAAACAAACTTGGAAATTCAACTTTATATTTCCCTCCCTTGTAGGGGAGACTGGGGCAAGAAGTCCCCGGGGTAAGTTGTCCCAACGCTCGCTGTGAGTCTCCTGAGCGAAAGGGAGCGTCGTGATCAGCGCGCGCATCCTCTCCCCACCAGCCCGCTTCTTTTCGAGTGGCAACCGACGCCGTCTGCGCATCGAATAATTTTTAAAAAGGACGCTTCACTACGGTAAGTCAAAAAAATACTTTTTATTTCTTAGTTTTGCTTCTCCTATTTAATTTTGGAAAATGGTATGGGATCGGGCACAATTTAAATTAAAAAGCATCCTTAAACCTTGGATTTTCCCTCTTGTAGATCTCGAACAGATCGCCGATGCCCTACAATTAAATTTTGTTTACAACATGGCGAATGGGGCAAAACGTCCCACTTTTTTTGGGGCAGGATGTCCCAACTTTTGAATGGGACAAGTTGCCCCGTATGCTTTTTTTAAAAATTGATTTATTGAGATTGTCTATTAATTGCTTTATTTTCAGGACCAATGGTTCGCAACTATAAAGAAAAACCTCTCGAGGAGAGGCTACGCCTGAAGACATCATGGCGGCGGTGAGGGAGGTACGACTACAAGGAGTCTCAATCAGGCAGGCTGCCTTGACTCGGGTATCAACATAAAACGTTACAAGATACGTTAAAAAAATAGATATTGAGGAAGTCCTCGACGACAGAACAGAGGTACCGTCATGCTCCATCGGGTACCAACCGTCAAGAATAATTTTTTCTCCTACAGAGGAAATTCAATTATGAAATATGTCGTGCAAGCAGCAGACATTTATTTCGGCCTCACTCCGTTCGAAATTCGCCGGCTGGCATATGAATTGGCCATTGCCAACGGAAAAAATATTCCAGAAAGTTGGAAAGAAAATAAAAAAGCGGCGAAGAATGGTTCCGACAGTTCATGAAGCGCCACCCTGGGCTTTCCCTTCGCACACCTCAGGCCACCAGCCTTGCCCGAATGTCATCTTTAATAAGGAAAACGTAAATTTATTTTTTGATAACTTAGCTTCAGTAATGAATCGCCATCTCTTCGAACCACATAACATATGGAATATGGACGAGACCGGTTTAACGACGGTGCACCGACCAAACAGAGTTATAACCCGCAAGGGCGAGAGACAAGTCGGAAGTATCACTTCTGCAGAAAGGGGCTCACTGGTAACGATGGCCTCAGTTTCAGCCTCAGGAAACTTCATTCCACCCTTTTTTGTCTTCCCTCGCGTGCACATGAAACAGCATTTCCTACTTGGCGGCCCTGTAGATGTGATGGGTCGGCAAATAAATCCGGATGGATGCAGGAGGATTTTTTAAAATTTTTAAAACATTTTCATAAATTTGCGAAACCAACCCTCGAAAAGCCCTGTCTCTTCTGTTAGATAACCACGGGTCACACTTAAGCGTGGAAGGGCTGAATTACGCGAAAGAACATGGAATTATTATGCTGTCTTTCCCTCCACATTGCTCTCACCGCCTTCAGCCTCTGGATCGAATGTTTTCGGCCCATTTAAAAGATTTGCGAATTCTTGTGCAGGATGGATGTTGAACAATCCAGGGAAGGTTATGTCCATCTATCATATTCCGGGGATAGTGGGTCAAATTTACAGTTCAGCACTAACTCCGTCGAACATCATGGCCGGATTAGGTGCACAGGGATTTACCCTTTAATAGGGGCATCTTTCCCGAAAAGTCTTTTCGCCCGGCATATGTGACAGACCGTCCTAATCTCATCGAACAGGAGGAAGATCTTGATGAGAATTCCGAACTGCGGTATCGAACCCGGCACAAGTCGCTGAAGAGGACCTCCCTACTCTCGCTGATCTCGTCCTCCCCCAGAATGAAATTCCAGGCACTTCGGTAGCGAGTACCAGCGCCATTGTTTTGCCGGAAGATGTTCGCCCTTTTCCGAAAGCTCCAGCTAGAAAAGAAAATTCGAAGAACTTTCGGCGTAGGAAATCTTCCATTTTGACGGATACGCCAGTGAAGAAGCTGTTGGAGGAAGAAAAAGAAAAAGGAGGAAAGAAAGAAAAAAGAAAATTCCTCAAGCCAAGAGGAAGTTGATCGGCAAAGAAAAGCGGGCTAAAAAGCGTCCAAAAACCCCGCCGAAGCAGCGAAGAAGAAGAAAACGATTGTGTTGTCTGCACTGAAACTTTTGGAAATAGTCGACCAGGAGACGACTGGATCCAGTGCATTCAGTGCAAAAACTGGGCTCACGAAGAATGCACCCCAGGGAATCCTCTCTATGTGTGCCACCACTGCGATTCTCCGTAGGCCGTCATTTTTTGTCTTTATAAGTTTTATTTTTTATTTTTGTATGATCAATCATACATCCGCTTTATATTGTCATCTTAAAGGTACTAGTCAATTTTTCTAAGTCTTCGCGTCTTATTTTTTTTATATTATGTTATTAATTTTTATATGTTATTAAATACAATATGTACAATGTGTACAATATGTTATTAAATATTATTAATATTTAAAAACGAGACTTGCAGTTATTTCACCTATTTCAATCGTCAAATAGCGATGAAAACATCATTTTTCGTATTGGGACAACTTGCCCCTCTCCCTGGGACAACTTACCCAGGTCGGGGTTAGAAGTCTCAAATGAAAGTTTTTTTACAAGTTAAAAAAATTAACATACGTTCATTTTAGAAGAATGCAATTAAATTGTTTTTAGTAGTTAAAAGGACCATCCTTATGAATCAAGTGTCGAAATCTTCAAAGTTAAACCAAAAGGTTAGGGAACAAAAAAACGAAAAAAAGGACAACATGCCCCGGTCTCCCTACATCCCCTTCCGTTATACTTTCGTTCCCTTATACTTCCCCTCCGTTATACTTCACCCTTTGTTACTACCCCTCACTTAAACTTCCCCCTCCCGTATACTTCCCCTCACTTATACTTCCCCCTCCCATATACCCACTCCGTTATACTTCCCCTCCCATAACTTCCCCCTACGTTTTACTTCCCCTCCGCTATACTTCCCCCTCCTATATAGATACTTCTTCAAGGAAGTTTTCGTTGGAAGCTCTTCAAACCAGTACTTTTATTGATTTTTCTTTGATTTTGGTTACGTAAAAGTTTTAACCACGGTTAAAACCGCCTCAGGTTCTCTACAAGATTAGCACAAAAAAAGGGCGAGAGAATGAAATAAACAGGAATTTAACTAGATTTGTCAGAGGTTGTGTTTAAATGGTTAAATAAGGGAAGGGAGAAAGTGTATGGTGGTTGTTTAATCAGGCAACACCTCGACACAAAGCGCATCGTAAACATGTTCGGAGAGGACAAAAGAGAGCAAACATGTGTGTAAACATGAGAAGACCCCCACGGCCTCCGCACTCTCTCATTTACATTTGACGGGGTTCTACATCGTCCTCTGTGAAGACCCCCGCCCCGCCAGACCGTTCTCTGTTTATTTCCATTCTTTTTCACTCGAGATCAAGTGGATTTTTCAATTGTCCCCAACTCCTTTTTTTTCGCTCCAGAGTTAATGGCAGATGTAAAAGAATAATATTGTATTCTTTTTTGTTAAATAAAATCGTTTGTTTGATTACATACGGAGAAAGCAATTTAGCAATTAATATTTTATAAAGAAAATCCTATTTTCTGAAAGAAGGCAAAGAGCTCTTATTTCCTCGCCCGCAATCCGCTTAACCAAGAAAATCCCAAACGACATCATCTATAATTGAGGTCTCATTTTCTATTTAAAACGAGAAACCTTGACCACAAATCAATTAAAAAATAAGGACATTTTCAACTTTCTCAAAAAATTTTGATACCCTCAAGGTGGTTTTAGGTCTTCCAGACCCCGTAGGGTCAAAAAGATCTTGATGAGTAATCTGAAAATTACAAATATTTCCCGATTTTTAACTTCCTCATTGTGATACCCTCCGAGGGTATGGAAATACTGATTAGTGATCTTTGTCGATCATGAGGTTGTCTGTGTGCCGGCCGCCGTCGCAAATTTCGGGCGTCACGGCCACAGTTTTCTTCCGATTTTCACCAAGTTTTTACAGGTTCGATTAAAATTAAATATGCTGAGTTTGTCTTTCTCATTCATCAAGATAAATCACGTACTAGATATGAGGCGCTCCGGGTACGAAGGGCGAACTCAACATCGGACAATTTTTTTTTTTCATTTTCAGATTCTAGACCTTTTGATGAATACCCATATAATTTTTATATTAAGTTTGCCCTTTTTTCCCCTTTAAAATACGTAAAAACCGATATGCGGCAAAGCTCTAACTGCGATATCCGAGCGGGTACGAAGGGCGAACTCCACTAAGCCACAACCCCCACTCCTTTTCCCATTCCAGGGCATGACTTTTCTGTTGAGTTCGCCCGTAACATAAAACTTTAAAATGCGAATATCTCGAAACTACGTTTTGTTGAGTTCGCCCTTCGTACCCGGAGCGCCTCATATTGTAAGTAGTTTAAGCCCTAAGAAATCAAATTTTTACAATTTCCCAACAAAATTTTGAAACTTGGGTTGAAAAGGGAGAAATTTTATTGGGATGTGCGGAGAGGAACAGTATATCGTCCTGTTGTAAAAGAAATTTTAAAAGAGGCGCGTATAATATAAGTATAGAGGAGGCTCCTTTATTTTCGTTGTGCTTTAGTGTCGTTTGCATTAAGGATGTCCTTGGAGGGCGGCAGGTGGCTCGAAGAGTGCCCATGAATTTTATATGCTCTGATGGGTGAATGCAGATTACACCCGGCTCCTCGGCGTTCGCCGTCTTGATTCACCCCCATCAGCACAGAGTTTGTCCGTTTAAGAATAATTTTCTTTGGGTCAACATATCAAGTACGAAAACCGCATCGTAATTGTGGTCTTGTTAGAGGGATTTAAAGGGCGGACAATGCGGACCACACTGCGTTCTGTTTGCTGAGCCAAATCATCACCCCTCACCGCTAAGAATAAACAGGGGGCTTTAATCGTGTTAGCAAGGTGTCGTAGAGCCCTCCCTTCTCACAACAATAACCACAGAAAGCCTCTTAATTGTCTATTCTAGTTTTCATAGTGGTTTCGAAGAAATAAAATACACGATGACACGGTAACATTTTCATTACATCCTTAGGGAGAGGCGCACTTTTCCCTTTTGGAAGATGCGTCTCCATTTTATAACTCCCTATAGCAAACTTTGGTTAAAGTTAGCAGAGGGGGGTCGCCTCAATTCGGTAAAATATTTAAGTCTGTCCCCTATGCGGGGAAAGTGAGGGAGTCGCATGTAGATTTATGTTGGACGTGAGGCTAACCGTTTTACCCCCGAAAACCCCTCAACCCGCACGCCAACAGACTGAATTATGTATACAGGGAGGTTTCCTATCAATTACACTTCCCATCGTTTTCAAACGTAGGGACACGTCGGATACCAATGAACTTTCAAGTTATTGGATCCATATAAGCGCCCTCCGCAGGGACGAGTCTGAGTGTACTCATATCGGAAATAAAACGGCAAAATGATATGCACTTACAACCTTCCCTTCCGTAGCCGCATTTACGTATTTTTCATGAGCTTCTACCCCATCTAAACTCTTTTAAAAAACCTTTTTTATTCTAAAAGTAAATTTTTCTCAATATTTTGCCAACTGAGTTTAAAAAAATAGATTTTTTGAACTGGGAGAAACTGAATCTGTGTAGAGATTTTGTTGGGTTCTCTCGGGTTTTCGGAATGTCCTTTTCGGACTTTCGGAAAAGCGTGGGGGAGGCAAAATGAAAACTTTCCCTTGGCCACAGAGAGTTAATAACAGAGTGCGGCGGGCATTCCTCCGAGTCCAGGGATCAATAGAGGAGTCCTTTTAAGTGGCCAGCATCACTCCAAAAGCCGCGAGTGAACGAAAATAAAAGTCAAACCACCGATAACCTTTTCACCCAATTTTTTATCAACGTTTAACGGTTTCTATTATTGACGGTTAATTTGTCAAGACAAAGGCGGAGGAAGTGAATTATAAATGAGAGGGAGGAAAAAAATTCTGACTGTAAAAAATAATTGGCACTTTTTTTATGTTGCTCCATCAGTTAAAGATGAGACAAGTTTTTTTGGGTGTGTTAGAAAATTATTAAACAATGAGTTCGGGTAGGTTATTTTCATTCTATTCAACCTACGGACAGGTTTCACTACAAGTATATTCTGACATTATGTTAATAATTAAATATTAATGACTAGAAAATGTTAGCCTGTCAACTATGAACTTGGGGCTTATTTTTTCAGTTTATCTGCTCGAAACATTAAAAATATCATTAGGGTATACAGGTAATAATAATAATTCGCATTTTCGCGTTTCGGACGCCATTTTTTATCCGATCTTTAAAATACTAACGTCTTTGGATTCAGGATTTTTTGACGATTCTGGGCTGTTGACCACTTTTTCAAATTTTTTTTCAAAATTTGATTTTAGATACAGAATTTTGTACTGTAATACTGAGTACATTCCAATTTGAAAAAAAAATCAAATCGGACCAATTTTAGAAGCGTGAGAACTGAACAAAATTTCGGTTTTCTCTCTCCCTCGCACTCATATCGCCGTCTTGTCCAAGCTCCAAATCCCCTTTCGCCTTAAAGTACTGGTTTGAAGAGCTTCCAACGAAAACTTCCTTGAAGAGAAGTAACAATATAGGAGGGAAAGTATGTATATGGAAAGGGAAGTATATAGGAGGGGGAAGTATATGAGAGGGGAAGTATAGGGAGAGTATAACGGAGGGGGAAGTATAAGGGAACGAAAGTATAACGAAGGGAAGGAAGTATAAAGGAGGGGGAAGTATAATGGAGGGGAAGAATAAGGAAGGGGGAAGTTTTAATTTTTTTTTTTGAAAAATTTTCCGGGTTTTCCTTTTTTTTGCGCTTTTTATGAAAAATTTTCCGAGTTTTTTTTTCGAAAAATTTTTAAGTTTAATTCCTAAGTTTTTTTGAAAATATTCCGGGTCTCCCTTTTTTTTACGTTTTTTTTTGAAAAATTTTTAAGTTTTTTCGAAAAAAAGTGTCAAGGTAGAAATAATGGGCTCTTTGGCCTAGGGATGAGCCTCTCGTAATGGGTGGAAGTGTGAAATTTCTCCCTACTAAAAAATAATGATTAAAATGTAGCAATTTTTTTACACAAAAATTCGACAAAAATGTACAGAGTAATTGGTGAAAATTTGGTGAAAATCGGACCAACGGTTCTGCCGCAGCGAATTTTTTAAAATTTCAAACAAACATATCTCCGCCATTTTTTCGAAATTCAAAAATCTCCCTTCTTCTTCACCGGCTAAAGAAATTTGTGTGAAAATTTGGTGAAAATCGGTTGAAAACTGTGGACGTAAAGTGTTCCGGAAAAAAATGCTACGGCCGGCCGGAACCACGGACAAAGTTGAGATGTCGGTGTACATCCATATTCGAATTTACCCTACGGGGCCTGGAAGACCCCTCCCCAAAAACCCGACGTGGAGGGTATCACAATAACTTCTTTAAGGAAGTTAAAAAAGTCTTTAAGTTAGCGGAGAAAGAATTTTTGTTTATGCTCCACAAGGCCGAAAAACAAAATGCTTTATTGCAATTATTAAACATTCCAAAGAGTCTCCGCCAATAAAACTCTCGGCAGATTTATAGGGGAGGACAAGTCTGGGCAAGGAGTCGTTGGACAGTCGGGGTTTATAATATGGTCCCGGATGCTATTCCATAAGTGGAAAAGGGGCAGGGGGGCTCTTGAGGGTGGAAATAGTAGAGGCTTGATAAACTGCCTCATAACGTCCGTTTAGCTTCCCCCGTTCCTCTCACGAAACTATGCGAAGAGTCATCCCCGGATTTAATTTGCCCGAGAGATTTCAAACAGTTAATCACTGCCGTTTGGACGTTAATCTCCGACACCTTATTGCATTCGGTTATTTCGGTATCCAGTTTAAAAACGATGCCTTTTTAGGGTATAAAACTGACTTCTATGAAGAGCGAATCAATCGGCCCTTGAATGGGAAAGCGTTTTACAACTTGATTTCCTAAATTGACAGGTTGTACAATCGGACGTATTCCGTTTGTAGGTTTAATCGAACGATTGAATGGGGAAAAATACAATTTTGAATTTTTTCGAAGAAACGTTTTTAATCAAGGAAAATCAAGAATCGTTTAAAAGAAATGAAGGGCGCCCTTTTTCCCCCGTGGTATTAGGGTACGGTATGCATGCATAACTACTGCAGCCACCTGCAGGCTTTATTGCAGTAATAACCCTCACCCTCCCCTTTAGCAGATTATATTTTCAATAGGATGACTTCGTGTGGGGTGGTAGGAGGGATTTATGATGCCTCGAACCTCTCGAGGCGCCCTATTAACCAGAGACATGAATACGCTAATACACTTGAGTGTTTTAATCTTTATTCCCTCTGATTCGGGTTGAAAAAATCTTTCATTTCGCGGAAAGCAAAAAGGAAAACCCGAAGGTTTGCATAATTGAATCGAAAGCGCAGGTAAATCGCAATCGAAACCATCAGAACCTTTACCACTCCATATAGCGTCGGAAGATAGAAAATAAATTTTAATTCACGTCTAGCACCTTCTTATTTACAGTAACTGCTTTGTGTGGGGGAAAAACATATATAAATGGGTTCCGTATATCCCAGCTTCGACCCTTTTTTACGATCAAGTCGAAAAAATAATTTCACCGCCTCTTTTCCCACGGTATGTTAATTTTCTCCGATGTTTTGGCGACATCTGGTCCGAAGTGTGATTGAGCGAGGGCGGATGCTATGGAACTGGGGTAAAAAAAAGGCTAACCGAATTAGCAAGGGCGGAGGCGGGGACAAGATTTGATTATCGGGGTGGGCTCCGGGAATGTAACCTGACCTAGGCAATCACGTGATTAACGCTAACCCCCTACCATTCTCTAACACATCATCGACTCTCAAGAGACCTCCAAAAAGCAAAAAGTTGTCACAAATAATACTCTATTTATACCCGATCGGTTTGATTTTATCGTTTGACCAACGCCCAAAAACTCGATAAAAAGTGTATTTCGTCGCGTTAATTCTAACACCGGACAAGTCATTTTTCCAAGGTTTTCAGGGTGCCAAAATACGGATTAATTTCTCATTGGAATCAATCACCTGTTGAACTACGCGTTTTCTGTGATTATAGGGTTAACCCTTTCGAGACCGGAGGCGACTTTAGTTGCCCAGCGGCGCCAGCGGGAAGCCTCTCTAAAAATTTAATACCTTCGCTTCCCGTGGCGCTAGCGACATGCAAAAACTGGCAATCTGTTGGGAAAGAAATGAACTACGTGATGATCGCATCACTCGTCGCTTTCTGTGCTTTGCTGGCGCTGGGAGCGGTCGTGGAGAAGTGAGAAGAGAGGGGAAAAGTGCTGCGCAGTAGCGCAGAGAATCCGTCGTCAGACGCCGTCTCGAAAGAGTTAAACTGCCAACGGAATTCGATCACCACAAAATTTACCATTAAACAATGCCTCAAAATTGATAAAAAATGACTTGTCCAGTGTTAGAACTAACGCGACTTTTTGGCGAAAAAGTGGGTTTCTCGGCTGAACAACCGAGAGCAACCATTTGTTAAATGCTACTGAAAAATGTTTGTAATAATTGTCTACATGCGATTACCTCTAGCAAAAACTAATAGACTAAAAAAAAACCTTGTTTTTAATCAACTTTAAAATGTTTATCTTGGTTAATCCACTTGAATCTTCTCCAGATCCTCCAAAAAACGCGGTAGAACCACATCACGTAGCTCCGGAGGTAATTGTGAAAAGAAAGAAAAACCTTTTTTCCCCGGGTTTCTAATCAAGACGCTGGTTTATGATTCAGCCCATAGAATCCCGGTTAATTAAATTTTATTACTTTTATTTATAATCGAGGGAGCAGTTAAAGAGTCATTAACAATCCAAGTGATAATAGAGAGCGATTGAAAGTTGAGGGGATTCGAAAAGGGAGGGAGATATGAGATTATCTCGACTATGAGTAGCATCATCCATTACTATCCCGTATCGAGTTATGAAGGGTGGAGTGGCGAACCGTTCCGGATATCAATTATTCTTCTCTTCCTCCTTTCATCATAATAGCCGATCATCGGAAAACCGGAAAGAAAGAAATAAAACCGTGATTTTCCAACATTCTATGGCCTTTAAGAAGACAAAAAAATTGAGATTTTAAAAAACTTACCACTGTCATGTTTATTTCTCGTTGCAAATGGTTTGTCGGACAAGGGGTGAACTTTTCTTGAGGGAGTGAGAGGAAAAGAGGGAAAAAAAAGTTAACCACTGCCGGTTGAGTAATGCAGAGTCGACCCTCGGGATAATTTGTCCGTGTGTTATTGGTTAGGAGACAAATGCCCTCGGTCCAAAGCCATAGATCAATGTGGCTAATAGCGGAGCGTACCCTGAATCCTAAATCCTTTGAATTTAACATAAATAATGTCTTTCAATATATTTTCGAAATTAATTTACTCCCTTCATTAACAGAAAGACAGGAAGGGAAAAAATTTTTGACACTCCCTATATTTTCATCAATTATCCGTCAAGTTTTCCATCACCTCTCGGACTTGATCCGCGAGTCTTTCGGGAATTTTTTTTTTTCAAAAACAGAAAAAGGTTGGGGGAGAAAAAAAAAATTTCCGTCAAAAAATATACAGACAGTCCATGAATTAACCAAAAATCCGACACGGAGCTCTTTCGGTTAAAAAACGGGGTTATAATTGGACAGGCGCCACTGGTACCCATCCCGCTAATTGCCCGGGTAAAAATTGTTTTGGAAAAAGTTTTTCTCGACGCGTCGGGGTCCGCGGGGGTGGAAACCGGAGGCGGGGAAGGACTGGGCGGCGGAACGGGGTTGAAAAAAATTGGACGGGGTTCGAAACGTAAACTTGTTAAGGGAAACGAGCGACAATTGCTCGGGGTTGTTCCATGAAAAAAATTTTTTTTTAAACCTCGAAGTGAAACGTTGTTGGGGATGAAGAAAAAAAACCGAAAGGGGAGAAAAGGGTTGTCGTTGGATTAAAAAAATCGCCAACTTCGTTCGATAAACCAAAGATTGAAACAGCGGAAACGTATTATTTTTTTAACTTCCATTCATTTCCAGCACAATAAAACGTAAAACTGATAACACCGACCTGGAACAGTACAAACAAACCACATTTTCGTAAATCTCGAAAAAGGCATCAGAAATTTTTAAGATAATTTTGGAACTTTCCTTAGAAAAATTTTCACTGCAAATTCTATATCAAATTAAAGAGTGGAAAAAATAAGACACAATGCCGTTGTAATTTTTTCCTACGTTGAAAAATGGATTTTTAATTAATTTTTGTGGCTGGTGATAAGGAATGTCTGATTGGCGGTCCGGGTGACGTGACGTCACCAGTGTTGTTCTTTTTTTATTGTATATGCCCTTCCCTTGCTGCCCAGGAGCAAAGATAGAAAAGTAAGTGTTGTTTTCATTGACAGATGGTTTTATTAATTTATCCAATACCTACAACGTTATGTTTATAGCAATGATGTTAGTTAACTAATATCTAAATAATTTCTTTTAAAATTGACACTTCGAAATACCTACTTAAAATTGACAACTTAGTATAATAATTTGTAAGCATACAATAAACAAAAGCGCTAAGAGAAAGGCTTTCCATTCAGTGGGACGCACTGTTGACGTCATCAACTCCCATCCGAAGAAAACTTTCTTATCAGTTCAAAAAAAATTCAATTTTCAAAAATTATTTAAAAATCTACTTTTTATCCCAGGAAAAAATTCAAAAGCCATTGTTTTTAATATCGTCGCGTTAGTTTTAACACGGATAAGTCTTTTTTATCAATTTTGAGGTGGGCATAGTTTCTGATGGTAAATTTTGTGGAGAATCGAATCCGTTGGTAGTTTAACCCTATTACCAACAGAAAACGCGTAGTTCACGATTTAGCAACAGGTAATGCATTGATTCCATGAGAAATTAACCGTATTTTGGCTCCTGAAAACCTAGGAAAAAATGTCCGGTGTTAGAACTAACGCACGATGTTCTCCTTTTCATTTAGTGAAGTAAAAAAAAGGTCAAGTTACTAAAAATTTGATCACATTTAGAGGGGAAAAATTTTGGGTTAATCGTGCAAAGACTTCGAACTTAATTTTTTATACAAAACGCTATTTTAGCCGTGTCAGAAAAAAAATCCACAAACAGAAATGTTGTAAAGCAAAAAAGTCCAGGATTTATAAAAACTAAAGTTTAAATCTCTAAATATAAGCAAGGTAAAAAAAGGAAAAGGAACAATTTGATTCGTTAAAATTAAAAGGTAGTGACTTGTCTCAATTTGAAGGTGGAAGGGGCCTGATTTAAATTGCTAAACAAATCGTTCTCCGTTGCACGAAGCCCATGATTGGAGGGTGCACAAAGTGCATACTGATTGCCACCCTTCCCGCCTTCACCTCTACTCACCTCCCGCCTACCACCTTCACAATCCATTCACCGGCCCCGATTCCAGGATTCAATTAGCATAACTAAAAGTTAACCTTTTAGTCTCGACTTTCAAAAAATCATTTGTTTTAACATTTTAAAAAACTCATTTACTCGATAATTAATTTTTGTAAATAATTTATGCACCCTTCTTTTTATTTTGGAACAAAAAAAAGGCTGGAATTGAGTTTTAAATTGAGTAATTAAAAAAAATTACCAATTTGTGGAAACCAAGGGTACATGATAAGCCAATTAAGTATTTTTCATTAACCATAATATGTTATTGTTATAAAAACTCGAAAAAAATTTGTCGCTCTATAGAATTTAATTAATTATTGAATTAATAGCTTGTTTGAAACTGGTTGGAACTCCTGGAGCATGCGCAGAGGGATTTAGACGTCAATTTTACGTCAGATGACTTCAGATTTGATGGACAAATCGTTCTGCGCATGCTCCAGGAGTTTCAAACTGCGCTTGGAAAAGCTATTATAAGTCGTATTGAAATCCGACATTCCAGGGCAAAAGGAGGATTCTACGGTAAAATAAATGGAGTTTGTAGATTAGAATCAAGACATTTTAATGAATTTAAATGTATAAATTTTATCTCAACGATTTATAATAGAAGAATTCCAGGGGATTCCGTCTTGAATTTATTAAGGATAAAAAAAATGATTTATTGCTCGAGAGCGGGGTTTGAAATTAAAACTCTTGCTTTGTTTTCTGGTGTTTTTTTCCCATTCCACTTTTTTTTCTGTCTCCCGTTTTCTATTTTTTGGTTCGGGGGAGGAAAAGGCCGCGGGGAGTTGGAACGTGATGAATTGGAAGCAATCCCATCCCAAGATGAACCTCCTCTTCTCCCTTCGTTTCTAATTAACAGCGACACACAATAGACGGGCTTTGGGGATGATTTTCCCTGTGCCCGGACTAAAAAAAAGATAAATCTTTAAAATACGTTTTCTAATTTTTTTTTCACCCAACTCTCATGAAACCTTTGAGTTCAGAACTTATTGCTCTTTAAGTCTAAACCGCAGTTTTCCTGCTGAGGGTTTAACCAAATAAAGGGTTGATTTGTTGAAGCTAATTTGTCTCTTTTAGCTAATTTCAGAATATCTGCACCAAAAAGTTTGGAAAAAGTATCGAATTCGGTAAAATAAGAAGACATATTGAAGTAGGGATTCCCCTCGAGTCTTTTAAGGAGGCTCAAGTAAATGGGGAAGACCCAAGGGCGAAGTCAAACTCCCACGTGCATTTTATGTGCGGTGGACACGTTTTAAACGGAAAAAAAAATAAATTCTACTCCCTAGAATTTGACCCTTTTTAAATAAATGGAAGATTAATAAGATTGAACGCTCTTTTTAATTGATTAAAACGGAAGTAATATAAACCCTTCCATTAGGATAATTAATTATAAATGTTTGGATATTATTATCTGTTATCACTTACTGTTTACCGTACCGTGGAGGGGTTGAGTTTGTTAATGTTTCGCTCGACCTGAGGTTCCAATCTATTTGAAAGCTTGGTTTTTCTTTTCTTTTAAATCAAAACTCTAATTATAAGGATTCCTAGAGAAAAATTATATATGTGTAGGTGCCTTACTTTTGCTGTCTATGTGGAGCCATTTTTGTTCATTTTGCATGGAGACACTTTTTTTTTTGATTTTATGGAGTTTTAATCAGTTGGACTGTACAGGGTGTTCCAACTATGTGGACCAGCAAATTTACGGTTCTACAAAAAAAAAGGTTAAATGTAAACCCCTTATTTTTGGATGGGGAATCGACTCCATTTGGAAGATTTTGGTTTTGGTATACAGGGTGTCCCAGAGCGACTACTTCGCTATTTGAAAATGAGAACCCCTATTTTAGGTAGATCTGAAAGAAATCTAAATTAAAAATGTTAACTTCCTTAAGAAGCTATTATGATACCTCGACGTCGGGTTTTTGGGGAAGGGTCTTCCAGACCCCGTAGGGTCTCACCAAGAATTTTCACCAAATTTTCACACAAATTTCTTTAGCCGGTGAAGAAGAAACTAACGAGGGCGATTTTTGACTTTCAAAAATGGCAGAGATATTGTCTGTTTAAAATTTTAAAAAATTCGCTGCGGCCGAACCGTTCATCCGATTTTCACTAAATTTTCACCAATTACTCCTTATATTTGACGAATTTTGGTGTAAAAAAAATTGCCACTTTTTAATTATTATTTTTTTTTGTCGTAGGGAGAAATTTTATACTTCTACCCATTACAAGAGGCACATCCGTAGGCCAAAGAGCCCATTATTTCTACCTTGACACTTTGACACACAAAAAAATTTTCGGAAAAAAAGAAAAAAAACCTGGAAAATTAAAAAAAAACTCGGAAAATTTTTCAAACAAAACTTAAAAATTTCTCGAAAAAAAAAACTTCCCTTAGGGATGAGCGATAATAATAGTCACCGTTATTTTTCACCGGTGACTTAAAAGTAGCAGTCACTATCGGTTATTGGTATTGAAAAAAGCCGGTGACTGTTATTTCAATACGGCAATACGCCTCCTCTGCACAGTGATGCAACCATGTTATTATCGCTCATTATCGTCACAATCGCAGTCCACACTTCACTTTTTGAAAATCTATAGATTTTTTAACTGATTTTAGAAAGGAATAACAAAAAGAGATCAAATAAAATTCGCTCAAAAAATTAAAATAGGTATATTCACTTGTTGTGATTGTACCTACCAATACCACTTGAATATCTGTTTTACTTGTTATTTTGTTGTACTTGATATCGGAATCTAATATCTATACTCTAGAGAGTAACAATAACAACACAGTAACAAAATAAAAAATAACAAGTAAAACAAGTAGCAAGTATTTTCTATCTGTGAATTGTAACACCGTATCTATCGTAACACCCAAGGCATGATACTATGAAAATCACCATAAATAACAGTCACCGTTATTTAAAAGTAGCAATCACTACAATCACTGTTACCCGAAAATCACCATATCGCTCATCCCTACTTCCCTCCTTTATACTTTCCCTCCCTTCTATATTTTTTCCCTTAATTAAATTTTATTTTCGTTCATTTATACTTCCCCCTCCCATATCCCCCTCCAATGTACGTCCCCTCCGTTTTACTTCCCCCTCCTATATACTTCAGTTGAATTGACTATTCATAATATGACCTCTTGAACAACCTTAAAAAATGCCAAATTTAGCGGGGATTTTAGACCAAAAATGGGCATTTTTTAAGTTGTCCATGGAGGTCATATGTTGAAAAAATTGTTCCAACGATCATATGAATAGTCAAATCAACTTGAAATTTTGCGTAGATTACGAATCTGAAATTAGGGGTTCTCATTTCAAATAACGAAGTTGGTGTAGCTCTGGGAACCCTGTATACCAAAATTTACCAAATGGAGGCGATTCCCCATCCAAAAATAAAGGGGGTTTACATTTAACTTTTTTTCTAGGACTAAATGCTTTGCTCGTAAAGCTGCTGGTCCACTCTAGTTGGAACCCCTGTATAGTTTTTCCCAGATTTTGAAAGCACCCATGATTTTCAGCAGTTTTCATGGATTGAAGAAAGTGGAATGCCATCATTTGTCTTTTGTATATTTTCTACTCGTGGAACATGGGGGCGTAAATCTTGTTCAAAGGAAAGTAAATATGGTAAAATGTATTCAATGATGCTTTTAATATTCGTGAATTCGGAGATGGGAAAGGTTACCTGTAGATTATATTTGAAAAGACACGGAGGATGAATGTTTGGTCATTTATTCATCTCCAAGTCCCTCTTCTCGCTCCTGGATTTATCTCCGAGCTGGGAAGAGAAGGAAAAAACACAGGGAAACTCACAAGACCCGGATGACATCCCGTATGATTTCTTTTGCCCCAGAGACATTCAATATTCATCCTCTTTTTTTTACGTCAAAGAATCCTTCGCTTGAATCATAATATCCTATGCATTTACATTTCTTCCAAAAACAAGAGGATTCGGCTTATACAAACTTAATTTTTATTAAAATATCTTATTAGGCAAAAGAGCATTCATCGTATAATTTCCATGTTAATCCAGAACTGTTTGGCAAGTAGATGTTCTGATTAGGGTGGAAAGACAAGGCGTTCAACATCTAACGTGTAGGGTGCCCGTAAAATGGGGAGAGGGAAGTCGTGAAAAGGAAGGAAGATCGTAAAATTATTCCAAGGAACATCCAGGAGGCAATCTTAAGGACACGAGAAAGTTTATAATCGCAATATTGTAATTGCGCGTAATTTAACAGTTCAAAAACTCTTAGTACTAAGTAGCATTTACCTCATTCCCCTAGATTGTGGGACGAAAGAAGTATGGTAGTTCATTACCCAATGATAAAGGCTTTCCATGAAAAAAGTAGCAGACATAAGTGTGCATCGCGCCCATAAGTTAGAAAATCTCTCTTTATCCTAGTTTATAATATCGCCGCGTAGTTCTAATACCGGCTATCTCATTTTTTATCAATTTTCAGTTTGGCATGTTTCTGATGGAATTTTGTGGAGAATCGAATTCCGTTGGTAGTTTAACCCATTACAACAGAAAACGCGTAGTTCACGATTCCCAACAATTAGTTCTAACACGGCTATCTCATTTTCTATCAATTTTCAGTTTGGCATTGTTTCTGAAGGTAAATTTTGTGGAGAATCGAATTCCGTTGGTAGTTTAACCCTATTACCAACAGAAAACGCGTAGTTCACGATTCAGCCAACAATTAGTTCTAACACCGGCTATCTCATTTTCAATTTTCAGTTTGGCATTGTTTCTGAAGGTAAATTTTGTGGAGAATCGAATTCCGTTGGTAGTTTAACCCTATTACCAACAGAAAACGCGTAGTTCACGATTTAGCCAACAGGCGATGCATTGATTACAATTTTTGCTCTCCTAAAAGCCTAGGAAAAATGAGATAGCCGGTGTTAGAACTAACGCGACGATATACAGGGTGTCCCTGAGCTTAGTCCCAACTACATGGACACCCCGTATAACTTCTATAATTTTCTTCCTACAAAAAAAAGTTAAATGTGTAAACCCCTCTTGTTTTTTGACCAAGAATTGATTGCAATTGAAGAATTTTGATTTTAGTGTACAGGGTGTCCCAGAGCGACACCAACTTCGTTATTTTAAATGAGATCCCATATTTTTTATTTCAGATTCGTAATCTACGCAAAATTTCAAGTTGATTTGACTATTCATATGACCTCTATGGACAACTTTAAAGATTGCCAAATTTTTTGGTCTGCAATCCGCTGAATTTGGCATTTTTTAAAGTTATCCATAGAGGTCATATGAATAGTCTAATCAACTTGAAATTTTGAGCAGATTACGAATATGAAATAAAAAATAGGGGTTCTCATTAATTTAAATAACGAAGTTGGTGTCGCCCTGGGACACCCTATACAAAACCAAAATCTAACAAATGGAGTCAATTCCCCCTCCAAAAATATGGGGGTTTGTAGGACTGTTTGCCGTAAATTTGCTGGTCCACTCAACTTGGAGCACCTGTAAGTAGGGTTGTTGCGATACTTCCGATATATTGGAATATCGATAATTTTCTTCCGATATTTGCACCGATATTTTCCTTCCGATATTTATTCGATACGATATTCCTTACCGATATATCGCGATATTTTTAATATATGAATCCGAAAGAAAAATGGGGCAACACACGGATAGCTGTTAACATCCGATGCGATATATCGTGATATTTCGGATTTATCGCATATTCTCCTTCCGATATTTGCGATATGTTCCTTCCGATATATCGGTTCATCCGATTTTCCTTCCGATATATCGGTTCATCCGATATTTTCCTTCCGATATATCGGTTCATCCGATATTTTCCTTCCGATATGTCGGTTCATCCGATATTTTCCTTCCGATATGTCGGTTCATCATCCTTAGGAAGGCCATATCGAATCAACCCTACCTGTAAGTGGGCATTTTCCTCAATTTTTCGGCAAAGAATGCACCTTGAGTTTTTTTTTCCAAAAACCACATTTCTTAATTTCGAACGTTTTTATAGTTTTCTGTATGAGTAAACCCGAATTTACCAGATTTTTGGTTGTTTCCTTCCATTTATCGGTCCCAATTTTATGTAGTCTTCAAGAATGCTGGAATAAGTAAAGTGGTTCTGATAGAAGAGAAACTTATGAAATGAGAAGAGAGTTAATAATAAAATAATTGACTTTTAGTTAATTAGAAATTTATTATTACGAGTGTACAAAAAATAATACACAGAAGCATTAAAACGAGTTATCTTTTAACGTAAAGGAAAAAAAATACTTTTTATGTTTGATCGAAAATCAGTGAGTTGGGCGAAAAGAAAACCCGCTTGTGTGAAAATGCGTGAATTAAGTAGATCATTCTTTCATCGATTCTTCGGTCGGTTGGGCATTCGGGACAGAAGTAGGACCGTCGCCACCTTGTTTCTTGGCACCGGAGACAATATCGTCGACTCTTAAGAGAAGAATGGCACTTTCAATCGTTTTATAAACTTGCTTTTTGACTGAAAGTGGCTCCCAGATATTAAGCTCATCAGATGGGACAATTTTTCCAGTGATGCCGTTAATGCCGACAAGCTCTTTCTGAGAAATGCGACGGTCGAACTCGGCCAAAACGTGAATCACATTGCCAACACCGGAGTTTTGAATGAGAATCTTAGGAATAACAGTTAAAGCATTAGTTACGGCTGATAATGGCTCCATTCCAGACAGAATTTCAGGGTGGCGTTCAATAAGCTGTTTCTTAATCAACATTTCGATGGCTCCACCACCAGGGACGACTTTTGATTCTTGACTTATACAGCGGACGACATTCAAAGCATCATTTAGGTTTCGCTCGACTTCATTCAAAACGTCTTTACTCGGTCCTCGCAACAAAATCGTACATGCTTTGGCATTTTTACATTTTGTTATAAATGTAAAATATTCATCACCGATTTTCTTGATTTCAAATAAACCAGCAGTTCCGATATGGTGCGGCTGTAATTCATCCAGTCTGCTTATGATGGTAGCATTGGTAGCACGTGCGATTCTGTTGTTGTCCATTTTCCGGACACGTCTTATCACGCTGATTCCTGCCTTCACTAAATAATGCTGAGCCAAATCAGACACACCTTTTTCAGTAAAGACAAGATTTGGGTTCGCTGCGATTATTTTTTTGCACATTTTTTCAATATATTCTTCCTCAATTTGAAGCAAACGAGTGAAATCACCTTCTTTGAGGATCTCGACGTTGGTTTGGCTTTCACCTTTTTTATACTCAAGAGGACAATCCAAAAGTAAAATTCGCGGGTTTTCAATTTTACGCTTCATCTGCGGATGAGTGACGTCTTTATTGACCATGACACCTTCTAAGACTTGTGAATCTTCAATAAGGCCACCGGGAATCTTTTCAATTCTGGCAAAATTTTTAATATCGATACGTGTGTAGCCTTGTTTCTTTTCTGAGACCATGTTGACAGCGTCGTAGGCGATATTACAAGCTAAGTCTGCCCATTGGCCTAAAAATTTGGTCCCAAGGCAACTTTTGGCGATCTTCTTGACTTCATCGCGGTTGCTAAAATCAATTTCTTTACCTAATGATTCAGCGATTTCCATGATGTCTTTAAGGGCTGCTTTGAAGATTCTGATAAGGGCGACCGGATGGTAGGAATCGATATACTGTTTGACTTCGGTGAGCATCTCGCCGGCAAGGATGATGACCGAGGTCGTTCCGTCGCCAACTTCCTCATCCTGTGTTCGGGCGACTTCGATCATCGTTTTCGCTGCCGGATGCGGCGATGTGATCTCACGAAGGATACAGTTACCGTCATTTGTCATAACAATACCTCCCATTGGGTCCATCAACATCTTCAACATCGCCTGCGGGCCGAGACAGGTACGAACGACGTCTGCAATAGCTTTCGCAGCATCGATGTTCTCATTTTGAACCTTTCGACCAGACTCACGTTTAGTTTGGCCTAAAACAAACAAAAAATAAAATTAGAACGATTTTCAAAATCTAGCTCCTATGGATAGAAATTCGTAATGATGAAAGTTGGGGACATAAAAGTTCTTTAAATGTTTTAAGACAAGCGAGGGTAAAAATGACTATTTGAAAGATAAAACCCATTATATTCAGATTTATTCAGGACCTAATAAAGTTCAACGAGCTTAACATAGACTCAGGTCTACCAACATATCTCTACACATGTTTCAATTCTACAAGAAAAAACGCTTTAAACAGGCTCAAAATCGGATCAAAACCAAAAAAATTAACAATTAGGCATTAAAAATACGTTATTAGTTCAAAAGCAACAATGAATTACCACTTAATGAGACTTAAAATTTAATTTTATAATAGATGTTCTTTATGATCGAATTGCACAATAAGTTCAACAATTATTATGCTAAAGCAATAAAGAACTACTAATAAATTATCGTTAAAACTGAGATACATAAAATTAATAAAAAATAAGATTAATTTTTGCTTAGGAAATCCTCCCACTTGGTTAGAAACTACCGGGGATAGGCCGGGATGATAAATGAGATTAACTTTTGTAGTTTAAATAACAAAATGACGACTTACTTAGAACCAGAATGGGCATCATGTCGTTTTGTGGGCTCTTGGTGAATAAACGATTTCAAAAATGGTGAAAACTCGAAGAAAAGGCGTGCTCGAAACGAGGAAAACCACAGAGAAACAAAACGTGATTCAAGTTTAGAATGAAACCTTAGACAAAACCGCCGGTAGTTTTTTTTCTCACATGTCTAAAGTTGGCGCTAGCGTCGTCATGTTTAGATGGGATTATTAATTTTTATGGGGATTCCCTTTCTTTAAAAGATTAGCCATTAGATTTGGAGAAAAAAAACCTGGGCACAAAATGTACATGTAACCTAGGAAAACTCCTGAGAAAATGGGATTTCTCTCTCAAAAAAATAGATCGTCGCGGTTCTAACACCGGACAAGTCATTTTTCCAAGGTTTTCAGGAGAGCCAAAATACGGATTAATTTCTCATTGGAATCAATGCATCACCTGTTGGCTAAATCGTGAACTACGCGTTTTCTGTTGGTAATAGAGTTAAACTACCAACGGAATTCGATTCTCCACAAAATTTACCATCAGAAACAATGCCAAACTCAAAATTGATAAAAAAAGAGATAGCCGGTGTTAGAACTTACTGTTGGCTAAATCGTGAACTACGCGTTTCTGTTGGTAATAGGGTTAAACTACCAACGGAATTCGATTCTCCACAAAATTTACCATCAGAAACAATGCCTAACCATAGAATAAAGACCACTTGGTCATTATTCTATGGCCTAACTCAAAATTGATAAAAAATGACTTATCCGGTGTTAGAAGTAACGCGACGAAATAAAGTATAAAATAAAAAAACCGGAAAACTCCAGAAAATTCCGTAAAAAATTGGGTTTCTCGGTTTAACCGAGAAAACTCCTAAAATTTCTGTAAAAATGGGGTTCTTTGTGAAAAAACCAAGGAAATCTCCTGAAAATCCAGTAAAAATAGGTTTTTTTGTGTGTATAATAACAGAAAAATCCTGAAAAATCCTAAAATCTTTAGAAATGGGGATTTATGGAGAAAACGCCTAAACTCCTCTAAAAATAATAAAATGTGGGAAATATCTCGATTTTTGAGAGCTCACATTATTCGTAAAAACGCTTTTTGTTCCTGTTGTATTTTTGTTGAGATATAAAACGTATTAAAATTTCTCTTCTCAGAAAGTGTTCAAATTCAAACCGTTGTTTATTTTTTTGTTGGCAACCCTGATATTACCTTTACCGGATCTCGTCTCGTCACATCTCTTGCATCTTATCATTTTTTATCTTTTCGATGTTAGATCCTGAACTCTTTTTTGTTATTTTAAGTTTTAAATTCCATTTTATTAAAAGCTTGCACAGAATATTGAAATTCTGAAAAACGCTTTTTTAATTAGGTAAGTTACTTTTTAACATTAAATTAACAAAGTAACATTAAATAGGTCCTAATTCTTTATTTTTATTGTTTTAAATAGTTGGTGCCATGGATTTATCACTAATAGAACAGCACATTAAGCAGAATGAAAAGGAGATCCTTAATTTCTCTGAGTTTGAGAACCCTGATGCCTTCATGCATGTTTGTGATGAGGCGGATTTCGATGGTATCGACGAGGATGATTCGGAGGAGACGACGACACCACAGACTCCTCCACCGAAAGAAACCGAGGATCGCTACGAGGACGATTTCACCGCCGAATGCGGCTACGACAGCTCCGACGATGAGATTTTCACCAACGCCCCTGCCCTCCGGTTGCTACCCCATCAGCGTAAAGCACTTGAAGAAGCCAAGAAAGAAGCCGACAAACACAAACTAAACGGCAATAAATGTTTCAGAGAAAACAACTTCAGAGATGCCATCCATCACTATTCAGAAGCCATCAAACATTACGATCAAGATCCAGTCTTTTTCTCCAACCGCGCCCTTTGCTTTATCAAATTAAGCGAATTCAAGCTTGCAGAATCTGATTGTTCGAAAGCCATCAAACTTGATATCAAATGTGTGAAAGCTTACGTTCGCCGAGCGACCGCCAGAAGAGAACTCAAAAATCTCGCAGGCGCCTGTCGCGACTTGCAGACTGTCCTCATTCTTGAACCAAATAACAGCACTGTGAGAATGGAATTTAACTTTTTAAGAGATAAAATATTGTTGAGCAAGCTAGACGACTAATTTGTCTCTTTTTAATGTAAATAATATCAAGGCTCACTGTAAATAATAAATAAATAATTTGTTATATTTATTATTGTTATTTTTGTCGAGTTTCCATATTTACAGAAATTTTGGGTCTTCGGACAAGGAACAAAGAAATACGTTGAAGAAAATTTAAAAATATTCGGTTTAAATTAGATTCAAATTCATTGCATCCAGCTGATCTAAGTCAAGTTAAAATCTCTCTTAGACTCCCTGCATAACATCACTATTAAGTTTGAAATAGATATGATGAACGGTTTGGGTGATTCACAGTTAAGGCCCTAAGTAAAGTACCATAACCGCTGGTCTGATTCAAGCCGTTAACGAATTCATTTCAGAGGTGGGGTTGGTACATTACGCTCCTGAAAAAATGCTTTTCATTCAAATTACCAAGTCTGAGAACATTTATTTCAGACGACTTGCCCACTAGTAAGGTGAGTAATAAATATAATTCTATTTTGTAAAAGACATCTGGTTATTTTAAAATTTTTTAATTTTTTTTGTTTTTTTTTTTTACAAAATAAGATCAGAAAGAGGTATGCTAAACCATGATTGGTACAGCAGACTGATCTTTCCTGATTTCCGAAGTCGGTCCTGTGATGACAGGTTCCTCTTTCGGTTCGCAGACGCAGACATTGTCTGGGAGCGGTTTCTTCGGGCCGGCTTTGCCGTTCGTATCCCACGGCAACATGATCTTAACTTTGATGCCGAGAACGCCCTGTCTGAGCAAAACATGCCTGGTGGCAGTATTGACATATTCGTTGCATGGTTCTCCACTGTGGATCATCAATCCATCGACGAATTTCATCGACTTGGCACGTTGTCCGCGAAGTTTTCCAGAAACGACGACTTCGCATCCTTTGG
Source organism: Orius insidiosus (assembly GCA_014119065.1). Taxonomy (NCBI): domain Eukaryota; kingdom Metazoa; phylum Arthropoda; class Insecta; order Hemiptera; family Anthocoridae; genus Orius; species Orius insidiosus. Next base: position 5,416 of record JACGAQ010003384.1, on the reverse strand, counting down.
CGCCGTTCTCCATGATAAAACGAAGCACACCGTAACATGCACGTCTGACGGCCAATCCTCCAATAAGTTTGTACCTAAATAAGATATTAAAGAAAACTTATCTTTAGTCATGAAAATACCTGAGAGATTCGGCTTGCGCTATAGCGCAGAGACCTCGAGTGGCCACCTTTTCAGCATAGAGATCCAACTTTCCTTCGGGAAACTGGAACCTTTTCTGAATGACAGACGTCAACTCGCGTATTCTCCTTCCCTTCTCACCGAGAACATTTTGAGTTTTCGTAGCCATTATGATGATTTCGGTTCTCGCAGGAGTAACTCTTAACTCGACGCCAGAATACCCTTCTTCGGCCAACACACGCTTGAGGAACTCGTTGAGTTCCGCCTTTAAAACTCCCTCGGCGACAAACTTACGTTTCTTCGAGATGGGGACGTTGTTCCCGGGAGGATTTGCCATGATTGCAAATAAACGCGTTTAAAATATTTAAAAAATCGTTTCTCAGGCTTAGCGCCGTCGTCGAAGACTCGTGTCCACACTTCAAAAGGAAGAGGAAGGTTAACTCGAAAATAAACATGTTTACTACAGTTGGAACTTGATCGCATCCAATCATTCAAAATTTTATTTACAATTCATTTCAAATTTAACTTTTATGTTCAAATTGTTTTCATCATTCATTTAAAAAAAATAATTCTAAAATTCCACTTTTGCGGAGGGGCCACCTTTCAAAATTCATCCTCCTTTTACTTAAGCTTTAAATTTTTCATTTTTTCATCCATTCTACATTAATATAAATTTGTTTAAAAATATAAATTTAAATTATTTTATTTTTGATTTAAAAGGCATTGAAAAATGTTAACATGTTAACTTTTGTGTTTGAGCGCTAGTTGTCAACGCGTTTGGTCGGTTCTCAAAACGTTGTTCTTGTTCACGTCTGCCATTTTTCTCCACCGCTTGGGTCCTTTGTGTTAGCCGGTAAGTGTTTTTTGAGTTTATATTATAATTATTGTATTTTTTCCTGTTAAATTAGCCTCTGAAACTTATTATTTTGTTTATTCTTTAAATTTTTCTTCAAGTTTTTCTATTTTCTTCCGTTTAGTTGTAGTTATCTCTGGTTTAAACTTTTGACTCGACGCTTCACATTGCCGGCTAGTTAACTTCCCACTTTTTTTTCACGTTTTGGGAATTGATTCCTATATAATTATTTAATTTAGTTTCTAAACATTTAGTGTGTTCTGAAAACTTTTTTTTATCTTTAGTTTACCCCTGCTAATCTAAAATCTGTGTATTTACGGGTTAACCTTATCTCATACCGGGAAGTTGCAGTACGCCAAATTTCGTTACTATTTATTGTTTTCGGTAATTGTTAAAAGCGAATTGTTTATGTTAAAAATGATACAATCGGGGGGGGGGGGGGGGGTTACGATGTTGGCAACCATGTGAAATTAGTGTTGGTAAGACTGACCTAAAATTTTCCACATCAGCCTAATGGATCCAATATTCTGTTAACATACATTTAGGTGTTGGTAAGACTTGTCTGAATGATTTTCATTTCGGCTCTATGTAGTCTATTTCTGCCAAAATCAGTTAAGTGTCAATCATTCAATGTTGGCAAGACTGGAAATTAAATTTTCGTGTTGCCCCATTTAAATCTATTACTGATGTATCTGTGTCAAATATTCAATGTTGGCAACAATGACCAAAATTTTTTCAATTTTTATATCAGCCCAATCGAATCTGTTGCTTTTTAAAATTTTCATTTGTTTCTTCAAAGAAGAATTTTTTATTTTATTTTTAGTAAAACCTAATTTCTAAAGTCAAAATGGCGGAAACTGATGATCTTTTGGACTACGAAGATGAGGAACAGGTGGAACATCCTTTGACTGAAGGAACTGGTGAAAATCAGCGAAAAGACGTAAAAGGAGCATACGTCTCAATCCACAGTTCTGGATTCAGGGATTTTTTGCTCAAACCTGAAATTTTACGTGCTATTGTAGACTGCGGTTTTGAACATCCTTCGGAAGGTAATATTTCGTCAAGATTGAAACGTTTAATACATTTTTGGTTTCAGTTCAGCATGAATGTATACCTCAGGCGGTTCTTGGTATGGACATATTGTGCCAGGCGAAATCCGGTATGGGAAAAACCGCTGTTTTCGTTTTGGCGACTCTACAACATGGAATTGATCGAGAACCAAGTCTGCGTCCTTGTCATGTGTCATACACGAGAACTCGCTTTTCAAATAAGCAAAGAATATGAACGTTTTTCAAAATACATGCCACACATCAAAGTAAAATTTAAGCTTTTCTTTAAAACTCATTATTAACGTTTTCTTTTAGGTTGGTGTCTTCTTCGTGGACTCCCTATCACCAAAGATGAGGAAGTTTTGAAAACAATTGTCCCCACATTGTCGTCGGAACTCCGGGCCGTATCCTCGCTCTTGTTCGGAATAAGAAACTCAGCTTGAAAAATCTCAAACATTTTGTCTTAGACGAATGCGATAAAATGTTGGAACAACTTGGTATGTTAATTTTAATTCCACCTATTCTAATTGTTATAAAATTCTGTTATGATCATTAAATGTACAGGGGTCCCAACTAGAGTGGACCAGCAGTTTTATGAGAAAGCGTTTAGTCTAGCGTTTAGTCGAGAGAAAAAAAAAATAAGTTGGCAAAATGATGACATCTGATAGGGACAACTGTATTTTTTAATGATGAACTATCAGCTCTGATTGCCTTTGCTTTAATTTTTGCATAAGTTACATAATGATTTTTAGTTTTATTACGTCTTGCACTTTGCCAATTACATAAGAGGGATTCCATTTTTCATTTTTTGGGGGTTTCTGCTTATGGGGTCTTCAGTGGTAGCACAAATTATCTAGTGCTAGCTCCATTCAAGTCCTAATACCTTTGTTCCAACCCGAGTTTGAAACTTCTGGAGCATTCGGAAGGATTTGTCGTCAGATGACTTCAGAGTTGACGGACAAGCGATTTGAAAGACGCCCAAATCCTTCTGCGCATGCTCAAAAAGTTGCAAACCAGTTTCAAACTCCGGTTGGAACAAAGCAACAATTTAACTTAAATCTTAGTATTCCTAGCAATAATTATAATACATTTTGTAGAATTAATTCTGAATATTTCAAGTTATTCATTGATTTAGCAGAAGAGCAAAAGAGGACATACTGATAGGGACAACTGAATTATTTGATGAACTATCAAATCTGATTGCTTCTTCCTTAAATAATATAGGAAAAATTTGGGTTAATCTTGTACTGCAGGGTCCCGAAGACTCATTTCTGAAATATTTGAGGGTATCAGCTAAACACTGAAAACCTAAAGGATTATGATTTTTATTGTTTACAAAATTACAATAGCTTTCAAGTTTTTTTCGGCTATAAGCAATATGAAGACATCTGATAGGGACAACTGAATGTTTGATAAACTATCTTATCTGATTGCTTAACAGCCAAAGTTAAAATAATCAAAACGTCATTTTCTTAAAACTAGCCATCTTTAAAATGCCCAAATCATAATATATTCCATGGTGGAAAGCTGGTTTTGGAATAATTACATGAACAAAATATGTGAAAAATTGATTCTTTGTCGTTTAGAAGACTCTTTTCAAGGGTATCACAATTCACTTTCTATGAAAAATTTAAAAGCAACACTCTTAAATTTTATTCAGGTTTTTCTGTAAAACCAAAAAAGCAACATGAAGACATCTGAGGGACAACTGAATTATTTTTGATGAACTATCTTATCTGATTGCTTGTTTCCCTTTTTTTTTTAAACTTAATTTTTTAATGGTCATTATAACAGCTTGAGGATCTTTTTAATCCTCCCCTGCCCCCTTTGTAATCCTCTGAAGATGTGATATTTCCTTGAACTTGAGTTAAATTGAAACTGTTTTAAGTTGGTAATTCTGGGCCTTAAAGTTTAAAAGAGAGCAAAAATGATGACTTCTGATAGGGACAACTGAATTTTTTGATGAACTATCTTTATTATCTGATTGCAATGCCCTCTTGAGTCATATTTGTAGAAATAAACTGGTTTTAATAAATAGGGCCACAAACAATTTTTATGTGCGCTGTAGAGTCATTAAATAAGTAACTAAGTTTGCTAAAAAAGCAAAGTTTGCTAAAAAAAGCAAAATGATGACTTCAAACCCTATCATATCAGTTGTTCTCTGGCACTGAATTTGTGATGAACTATCTCATATGATTGCTTTATCAAGCGTTATTATTCATCAAAAATTTAAGATATTTCCTAATATATTAGTTTCCAACAGCAGTTTGAAACTTCTGGAGCATGCTCAGAAGGATTTTTCGTCAGATGACTTCAGATGTGACGGACAAACGATTTGAAAGACGTCAATTTGACATGCAAATCCTTCTGCGCATGCTCCAGAAGTTTCAAACTGTGGTTGGAACAAAGCTTGTATACTAATGGGCAAAATGATGACCTCTTTGAGACACCTGATTTTTAGGTAGATTTCTTTTGTTTGAAATCTATCTATTTGATGATCTTTTTTATCTGATGCCCTTATGTTAAGTTTTTTTTCATTGCTTGTCATGTCCCCAATTATCCAAGCCTTTTGGCTAATTTTTTAACCCTTAAACCTTTTCTGAGCTATGTTTTCTTACCAAGTAAATAATTTTTCACAATGAAATGTAAACACAAACAATTCTTCCAAGAAGTATAACAATACAAAAAAAAATTACTGACACTATGATGATTAGCCTTCTGAGTAATTTTGATGAAATGCTTTTTATACTCTTGAACTCTCTCTCTGAGTGTCAATTTTTTTTAAATTGCCCAATCGTCAAAACGATGCAGGGTTTACGAAAACCTCATTTTTATAGGATTTTCAGGAGTTTTCCTTGGTTTAGGGAAACCCCATTTTTACAGGATTTTTTAGTTTTCCTCGGTTAAGGAAAACCCCATTTTCACAGGATTTTTCCACAGTTTAAGATAACCCCATTTTTTGGATTTTAGGAGTTTTCCTTGGTTTAGGGAAACACCATTTTTACAGGATTTTCAGTTTTCCTCAGTTAAGGAAATCTCCATTTTCGCAGGATTTTTCCACAGTTTAGGATAACCCCATTTTTACTGGATTTTTAGGAGTTTTTCTTGGTTTAGGGAAGCCTCATTTTTAAAGGATTTTCATGAGTTTTCCTTGGTTTAGGGAAAACCCATTTTTACAGGATTTTCAGTTTTCCTTGGTTTAGGGAAACCTCATTTTACATTAAAAAAATTTACTGACACTATGATGATTAGCCTTCTGAGTAATTTTGATGAAATGCTTTTTTATACTCTTGAACTCTCTCTGAGTGTCAATTTTTTTAAATTGCCAATCGTCAAAAACGATGCAGGGTTTACGAAAACCTCATTTTTATAGGATTTCAGGAGTTTTCCTTGGTTA
>JACGAQ010003383.1:0-29585 GCA_014119065.1 Orius insidiosus | reverse complement strand
TTTATTGTCCAAAAAACATCATTTTACTAGATATTTAGGTGTTTTTTCTCGCTTTTCTACCCTTTAGCACGTTTTTTACGGTTTTTTTTCCCAAAGAAACACCGCAATTTCTCTCGTTTAAGAATGTGTTTTTATGAGAAAAAAACGTCCTAAAGGGTTTTTTGGTAGAAAGAGCGATTTTATTGTCCAAAAAACATCATTTTACCAGATATTTAGGTGTTTTCTCTCGCTTTTTCTACCAAGAACCTTTAGGACGTGTTTTACGTTTTTTCCCCAAAGAAACACAGAATTTCTCTCGTTTAAGGAATGGTGTTTCTTATGAGGAAAACGTCCTAAAGGGTGTTTTCTCGGTAGAAAGGGCGATTTATTGTCCAAAAACATCATTTTACCAGATATTTAGGTGTTTTTCTCGCTTTTTCTACCTTTAGCACGTTTTTTTTCCTAAGAAACACCGCAATTTCTCTCGTTTAAGGAATGTTTATTATTGAATACGATTTTTAAACGTAAAAATAAATCCCAAAGGATGTTTTCAGGACAAAAACGTTTTTTTTTTTCCTATAGAAATTTAAAAAAACGCCTATAAAAGGTGTTCATTGCATAAAAATAAGATTCTGTAATATTTCCCGTTGGGGAAAGTCCGTTAATCATTGACTAAAAAATTCGTCTAAGGAAATATCTTTCTAAAAATACGACTAAAAAAATGAAACTCATGGAGGCGATCGTCTTCGAAAATGACGTTTGGAAAATTTGAAGGAGAATTTCGTTTAAAATTGCGTAATATGGAGGCTCGTACTTTAAGAATGAAATAAAAAAAATTTGTAATCTTTATGTGCAAAAAAATATCTTTACGACCACTTGGAGTAATTGATGGATTCCGCATATTCCGCTTTAAATCCGTTTTATATTGAAATAAATTTTTTTGTTTTTAAATTTGTGGTTTATTGTTGTAATAAAAGTGAGGGGAAAAAAGGGACCGTACCGGGGGTGTGGGCAGACGGAATTAAGCCATTACCCGACAATATATACCGTGCGGTTAAAAATGACCGGTTGCAACTCCGTTGATTATAGACGAGGTTGAAGTATTGCGAGACGCCCGAGGAGATTGTGGAACGTCTTCTATTATGTGTTTGCCCGATGATGGATTCCACTCGACCAGCTGTGTGGCTAAGGAGCTTTCGTTTCATTGAGGAAATCAAAAATTAACCACTCCCACATTGAAAGAGAACAAAAAAATTAACGATGTTTATTAGATCGTCGATTTTAGTTTAGCTATAGACAATATTTTATAAAGTCGTCATAATTTTTTTTTTCTTCTCAGACTTAAATGACTTAAATGGCGGTTTAAAAGAGGCATTAATCTCTATTTCCCGGCATAATTTTCCAATGATTAGATTCACAGGTCGAGCAGAACGTCTCTGCCTAGCAGGTACCCGATCCTTAAGGATTCTAATTTGTCAAGGATTCTTAACATACTCAAAAACGTTCTTAATGAGCCGGAGGACCTTAGGCCTCTCCTGTACATAAATCCGTCGACCCTCAATTAGTGAGAGAAAGCGCATCTCTCCTTCGAGATTTATCTTCACCCAAAGGGAGACCGGACGAGTTTAGGGCCACTCTCTATAGAAAAGGCGGCGGCACATTATGATTCCCCCACGTCCTTTTTGTTATATTTCATTCCTACTCCGGTAAATTACCTCTTTAGGAAACCCATTAACCAATTATCGGTTGCAATTTTCCATTTAGAGATCGTGATTTATCTGATGTAAGGACGTAGGCTTTATAATGGCTCGTGGATTTTTTTACTCCCGTCCTATTAACGTTTTTTTAATTTTTTTTTCAATCAAGGCTTACTGACGATAAAAATTCCAGGACGCAGCCTTATGAAGCCATTAATTTCTGCAAAAATATTCTTTGAATTCTCAATGATACGGGAGATTGCTACCTTAAGGGGGTACTGACCGAAAAAAATCGAAATTTTTTTTTTTTTATTTTATTAAAATTTCATCTGTCCCGGTTCTCATGATATATCATTTATCAAATCAGATGTCTAGAAATAATTTTAAAAAAATTTTGAAAAAAAAATCACATGATTTTATAATGCTAAATCCTATGAAACATCAGCTGATAAGCACACTGATAACAGGGTAGAAGGGTCTGTTTTGAATTTTCCGTGGTCACTATGATCTTTAAAACGGGCAAATTATTGAAAAAACAATCATCTGTATCGATTTTATCGACTAAAACCATAGACAAAGAAATGAGAAAGTTCCCGCTATTTTTTGGTTTTTTGCCTCTCCTGTAAAATCGTGTTTTTTGACCTATCGGAACAGCTGGCTCAGGCTGTGATGGACCTATCGAGTTCGGATTTTTTTAAACGACGCAGAATCGCCTAATCTAAAATTCTACAGAAACAGATTTAAGATAAGTTGTGCCGTTTTTTTTTAAATTATTTTTTTAAGGCGGAAAAAAATCACAAAAAAATTTTTTTTTGAAAGTCGTACTGTTTCCCTCAAAGTGTTATTTCAAAAATTTTTTTCTGTAGATTTGTAGATTAGATTGTAGAATGTGTAGAAAAAAGTTTGAAGACAATCGGATAAGAAATAGCCGAGTTAGGTGTACCTAAAGATGCCCATTTTTACTAAGTAAAAAACGCTGGGCAGTACCCCCCTTAACCCACGGCTGCCAATAGAAATTTATCTCGCTGCAACAGAAGCAGATAAAATCAAACTCTAAGGAGGTATGATGGTTTTTAAGTGAGTTGCTTTGCAAATTTTTCGTTGTTAACAACGGTTTCGGTTTTTCCCTTCTATCTCGGAAACCGTCGCTCAAAACGAAAAAATGTCATAAGTAAATGTTGTAGGTACAAAGATTTCCTACAAAATTTTTCTATTCATTATTTGCGTAAGAGCAAATTTAAGGAGTTATGAGGTTACAACTAATATCCTACAGAGCCTGTCTGAAAACTTAAAACCTTCATATCTCCTAAAATATTGCTCTGACGGAAAAAACCAATAATATTTTTATGTAGTAAATTCCGTAGCTACAACTTTTACTTTAACATTTTTTTCGTTTTGAGCGACTTTCCAAGATCGGAAAAACCTGTAGGTACAAACAAAATGTTAAGGCCGGGTGAAAGGTGCCTATGTTTCGTTTTCCGAGAAAATCTCCGGCTGTAATCAATATTTTTTCGTGAAATTTTTTTTAAAATTCCTTATTTTAATAATTGTATATCCTAACAAAGAGATAATGAAATTAAGTTAATTATTTATAAAGATAGATTTTCTATTTTCTAAGGAAAATAAAAATTTTGATTTTTTTGGAGCCCGGCATATTCCTTATAATTAAAAAACAAAATAGATTTAAAAAAATCCAAAATCGGTTCAGTACTCCCGGAGATATTTGTAGAATACGAGAGAAGAAAAAAGATCCGCGCGGTGGCGTTCCAGGTGTTGTTATTTGGAACCAGTCCTCCAGAATATTTTTTACGGACCCTCTCTAGTTTTACTACATTTCAGCTGTTTGACCTTGGACCTTGGACCTTCCTCCCCCTCGCCGCCGCCACGCCCAGGGATTTGTTTACTTTTTGAAACATACAAGACTTTGTAAAAACTAAAAACCCTTTTCTCGAATCTTGAGATATCCGAACGGATTTTAAAAAATTCGCTGCGGCCGAACCGTTAATACGATTTTCACCAAATTTTCACCAATTACTCCTTATATTTTTTAAGAATTTTTTGTGTAAAAAAATTGCTACTTTTTATTTATTAATTTTTTTTAGTAGGGAGAAATTTCGTACTTCTACCCTTTACGAGAGGCACATCCCTAGGCCAAAGAGCCCATTATTTCTACCTTGACACTTAAAAAATTTTTCGAAAAAAAGAACATAAAAATTTTTCAAAAAAAAAAGAAAGAAAAACCCGGAAAATTTTTCGAAAAAAATGAAAATTTAAAAAAAAAATTTTTTTTCGAAAAAAAAAAATTTACGAAAAACAAACTTGGAAAAATTCTCCTTTATACTTTTTTTTGGACAATTTTGCCTTTTTTTAGATTTTCAAAATTGGCGGAGATATGTCTGTCTGTAGATCAAATTTTTTTTCGCCTGTCCGATTTTTACCAAACTTCCACCCAGTACTCCTTATATTTTTAAAGAATTTTTAAGAAAGAAAAACCTTAAAATCTTGTAAGGCCCATCCACACCGGAACGAACACGGCGAACGCGAACATTCGGGGTGTTCAGGGTGTTTGCGAGCACCTATCCACATCAACAAACGAACAATGAAAAAATAAATATATGTGCTGCGGCCGACATTGGTCTGGTTTTCACCAAATACACTCCTTTTTTTTTTTTTTATTTATTCCTAACTCCGTCTGTGGCATTATCTGTGAAGAAAAATATTGCAAAGTGCTGAGGTGTGTGATTTTCTTCAACAAATTTCAAGGCAACAAAAAAACACCGATTTTCAATCAGTAAGTACATTTTTTTATCTTCTATTTTTATTAGTTATGGAGGAGCGAGAAAAGGGAGGGAAAAAATTAATAACGTAACTACTCAAGGAAAAAAACATAATCCTAAATTTTCTTTGCAAATATTACACCTATGTATTTATAGAAACAATAAAATGAAGACAATGTCAACTACATAGTTTTTTATAACTTTATAAGTATTATTTTATAATGTTCGAGGGAGGGGAATTAATCGTCTCGGCTCCTAGCGGTTGGCAGCTCCTAAAATCGTTACGTCAATCTATGGTGGGGTGTGTGTTTATGTTACCGTATTGTTTTTTTTTTACGCGTGTTAATAAAGATGCCTCAAAGAGACAAAAACGGGAGACTCTATCCTTCAGCCAGAAGGAAGAAACCGAGTTACCACAGAAAACGGCAGGAAAAAGGTTTGTAACGGGGTAAAGCTCAAAATACGTTGCTAGGGAGAACTCAAGGTCAGAATCCTTGGAATTTTTGATTTTTCTTCATCATTTCCTTCATCCTATCCTTCATCAAGAAGGAATAAACCGTTTTTCCAGAGAAAACGGCAGAAAAAAGGTTTGTTTCTCTGGAAAAACGGTTTGTAACGGGGTATAGCTCAAAATACGTTGCTAGGGAGAACTCAAGGCCAGAATCCTTGGAAATAATTTTTGATTTTTCTTCATCATTTCCTTCATCCTATCCTTCATCAAGAAGGAATAAACCGTTTTTCCAGAGAAAACGGCAGAAAAAAGGTTTGTTTCTCTGGAAAAACGGTTTGTAACGGGGTAAAGCTCAAAATACGTTGCTAGGGAGAACTCAAGGCCAGAATCCTTGGAAATAATTTTTGATTTTTCTTCATCATTTCCTTCATTTCCTTTTTTTGTAACAACTCTTTTCTTTAGAATCCACTATTCCTTCAACCTCAGAGGTTACAGACCTTCCTGAGCTCTGCACTGAGGCTGCAGAGATTCAACAGGATCCCCAGTTCAGGAGAACTGAGGGTTATTCAGGGCGCCGGATCGTGGACCTGATGTTCTTCTTTGAAGAAGTCCGCACAGCTTCTCTCCATGGTGAGGGGAAGTTCGACTGTGGACTAAAGCATTTAGAACTTATCAAAGAAGAGAGAAGAGGGATTGTAACCACCCTTAAATTTCGTTGCAAGTAATAAAGAGACCATAAGTTCTGCTAGGTATTTATATTTTTATGTTTAGAATGTGCAACGAAATGTTTGCATTGCGATCTGAGGAAGACTCGGAGCAAACTATGAACGCAAACGTCGGAGTGGTTTCTGGGGTTCTGGCATCTGGGTGCGGTTTCAGCACTGCTGAAGAAATCTTCGCTGGGGCCAACATTCCTTTTATGTCGAATCCGACGTTTAGAAATCATGAGGACCAAATCCGAAAAGGTATTTTCATCCATTTTGGTATGATACTTTAATTTTTTTTTTCCTTTTGTATAAGGCATTGACATGGCATCCGTTGAGGAGATGAAGCTTGCTGCTCTCGAGGAAGCCCAAATTGCAAGGTCATGTGGCGATGTGGATGACCAAGGCATTCCACAAATAACCGTGGTCGCAGATGGTGCTTGGCCTTTTGGTCAGCGTAACCACAACTCGCCTTCAGGGCTTGTAAGCATTTATTATTGCAGTTATATCCCATACCTTTATTTTTATTGTTTTAGGCAGTTATAGTTGGTTACAAAACCAAAAAGGTCCTCCACTTAGGAGTGAAGAACCGGTTCTGCTTGGTGTGCAGAAAGGCAGAAAACCGGGATATTGCTCCGAGGGAGCATGCCTGCTTCTTGAATTGGAGTGGCTCCTCTGCAGCCATGGAATCCGCAATCATTTGCGAGGGATTTGCGATGAGTGAGGAACTCTACGGTATTCGGTAAGAGATTTCAATGTTATAGGACATAATTGTTGACTAGAGTTAATTTTTGCAGCTACAATAAATTGGTCGCTGATGGTGACAGCTCTGTCTACGCCAAAATTTTAAAAAGCCACCCTTACAAAAACCTTACGGTGGAAAAGATAGAGTGCTGCAACCATCTGTTTCGGAACCTCTGCCGAAAGCTTAGGTCTATTTCGGAGGATGCTAAGCTTGGACGGCACACTGTCCTCATGAGAAAAGAAATTAAAAAAAAAATATTAGTCATGAGATTTGCGGTGGAAAAGGTAAGAGTTAGCAAGATTATATTATGTGCTAAGTATTTAATTTTCTTTTTTTTTCCTTTCAGGCTTCCAAACATTGGGATGCCCAAAACATGGACAGCTCCAGGAAAATTGAATGTCTCAAAAAAGACATTAAAAATGTTGTTTTTCACACTTTTGGTGATCACCAAAAGTGTGCACAATACTTCTGCACCGGACCAAAAGATAATGAAAAGTCATTAATAGATGATTTCCGCTGCAATGGTTAGTATTTTCCACTTATTGGCTCCATTATGGTTTATTTTGTTTTACAGGATTACTATCGAGAATGGAGGAAGCATTCAGATTTTTGTCACACCATGCCAAAAGTCTCCTTTTAGGCATGAATTCCAATATAGCTGAAACTTTCAATAGTGTGGTGGCCAAATTCATCGGTAAGCCTAGAACTAATACACAAGTATCATTTTTTCTCTTCTCTTTTTTTTAGGAGGAAAAAGAATCAACCACTGCCAGAAGGGCAGTTATCAAACCCGATGCAGCGCCGCTGTGGTTTCCTTCAATTCAAAACGTCTGCATACGAAACTGCACAAAACACTGTATGGCAGAAGCCCTGGGCTATACACCAAAAAATTAGAGCAAACACGGTAAGATGAATTATGCGGTATATTTTGGATTTTAAAATTTACATTTTCACTCATTTAGTCTCGCGAAACTTCGGAAAAACCGCCAGAAAAAAGGTGGGAAGATTTCTTCCAAAAGAAAGCTTTTCCCTTCAAAAGGAAAGGCAGATTATGGACCAATGGCTAACGCTCCAGATCTGGACGAGGTCACCCTGGAGAAAGAAATGAATGAATTTTTGGAGTCATTAAAGTATGCCAACTTCGACATATAATATCCATACTTTTGTTATATTATTTCATTATTTCTTGTAGAATCTCTGCTAGGGAGATTGAACAAAAGACCAGAGGCCAACGAGATGATGTTTTGTGGTTAGAAGAACGAAGAAAAAGAATCACAGGTATGGCAACTATTAGACTTGATATTATAACTAAATGAGAACAAACTTTACAATTATATTGTAGCATCGAATTTTGGTGCAGTATGCCGACGGAGGGAGAAAACCCCTGTGCGATGCCTTGTTATGAAGCTCCTTTACAGACCTGAGCTGAAGACCGAGGCCATTATATATGGTCAGATGCAGGAGACCGAAGCCATAAGGCAGTTTGAGGTACAAACAGGGCTCACTGTCCAAAAGTGCGGCCTGTTTGTTGACCTTGATCATCCGTATCTTGGTAGGTTATTGTTCAATGAAATAATTGATAATTATTTATTATTATAGGAGCATCACCGGATGGCCTCATAGGGGATGATGGGGTCATTGAGGTTAAATGCCCAATGTCCATCTGTCATCTAAGCCCTATGGAGGGATTACAGCATCTCCCCTACATGAAAGATGGCTTATTAAAAATGCAAAGCCACTACTACTATCAGGTAATGTAGCGTAAAACAAAATAAATTTTTTATGTTATCTTTTCTTCAGATTCAAGGACAGCTCGGCATTACAAAGCGAAAGGTATGCCATTTCGTCATCTACACTCAAACTGCTCCATACATTCATGTGGAACTGATAGAAGCTGATCCATCTTTTTACGAAGAAATGATCAGTCGGCTCCAGCCATTTTACATGAAGGCGGTGCTGCCAGAGCTTGTAAATCCGCGAGTATTAAGATCCGCTCCGATACGAGAACCTTTCCTTTAATCCATTTGAGACCTTCTGCTAGCGGCATGCAAAAACTGGCCATGAGCGGTCGGGGAGAAGTGAGCGGAAAAGTGCTGCGCCAGTTGCGCAGAGAATCCGGCGTCAGACGCGTTCTCGAAAGGGTTAACCTTTCCTTCAAACCCTTCCTTTCCTAATCCTTTTAATTCCTTCTAATCCTAATCCTTTCCCAATCCTGGCGGGGAACTCCTCCCTCCACGTGGGCCCGCTGGATTGCAGTAATCCAAATCACAACTTGAAATGAAAGTCACAACTTGAATGAAAATAATAAGGAACAAGATGAGGATCACTGCAAACTAATGGAGTTAATCCTTTTTTGTACCAACCTTTTTTGTACTGATGTAATGAATAAATTTTGTTTACATACGTAATACATTTTGATTTTTTTTTCTATCCCATCCTATGACTATTTTTTCTTTTTGTTACGTATGCTTCTAAGTGAGAAAAATTTGGATTTTTTTTTTGTAATATAAAGAGTATTGGGTGAAAAAATTTTGGATTTTTTTAATAATATACATAAAGAGTATTGGGTGAAAAAATTTTGGATTTTTTTAATAATATAAAGAGTATTGGGTGAAAAAATTTGGGATTTTTTTTAAATAATATAAAGAGTATTTGGTGAAAAAATTTGGATTTTTTTAAAATAAAAAGAGTATTTGGTGAAAATCGGACCAACGGCGGTAAGGCAGCAGCGCAAAATTGTGATTTGTAAAATGAATTCATTTTTGTATTTGGCGGTAAAAATGCGAGGACGGTTGAACAGGGTTCTATAGCCCTGTCACTTCGCAGTTCATCTATTTCACCTAGCGTTAGACGCCTGAACTATTTCCGTGAAAGTCAACGGCATCTAGCGGCAGAAGTAGCCCGGGAGCTTTGCCTTTCACATACCCTTAAAAATTATTTTTGATTTTTTATCAATCAGCATGAAGGTTGCGTGGATAGGTTAAAAGTGAATACAGTCGGAAAATTCAATTCGTCCTGGGTATCGGAAGCGTCGCGGTATTATTGAAAGTGGATATTATTGGCTAGGATTTAGAGTTGAGAGAAGAAATTCATGTTTGATTACAATCGACAAATTACTGGCGAATCTGTGTTAATTAGAGTCTATTGAACAAGTGTAAGGGTATTAGCGGGTGCGTTGTGCTTGGGGGTACATGTGTGTGCTCGGCTTATTAGGAGAGTGAGTGTGAGAAGTTGGCCGACTTCATACAACATTTCCCTATTCCCAACTCTCCGCCAAATTAACGCTATTCACCGCCCAAGGCTCCCGTCTTGTATTTTTATTCGGATTCTGAAAGGAGGAAAGGCGAAGGGTAGTATATTGTGGCTATTTAGCCTTATTCAAGATGAGGGGAGGAGGTTGCGATGGGGGAGGACGGTGACTGTCGTTGCTTCGCCGCACCCCTCCGCGTCGCCACCCATAGATCGAGTCTTGAAAAAGACGTCAGGAAGGCATCGTGTTCTCACATTCAAATCAGACGCTTCTTTCAAATATCTCGCTCATGTTTACCAAAAGATCTCTGCTCCCAGAAATGCTTTTGGATCGTCCTTATTTCATATCCCGCAAAAATTTCACCTGCTTTTTATCAATCATTTCATTTAAAGACAAGAATTAAAGTATTTGAGAGTCAAATTGAGATTAGGCTGATTTTTGGAAAGTTGAAACGATATTTTTTGAAAAAATATTTATTTTAGGTGGATTTTATTTATTTTATCGACTTAAAAGTTTTTCATTGTCGCTCAAGATTCGAACAAATTGTTTTGACCTATATCTCGGGTGGAGGGTGGCGGGCGGTTTGGGTGGGCGTGATGTATTAATTAAAGAGTGGTTCCGAGGGTCGGGGGAAGGCGGCTACCCAAGCCGCCTTTCTGTATTGAATCCCTCTCCTTTTCAGGCTTGTCTCTCCTCTTGGCGGGCAATAAGTTGCCCCGTAAATGGACGAAGGCCCTACCCTTAACAATGGTCCGTCTAACAAAAGCTCCGACCCCACAGCACCCAAGACCATTTCATATAG
Source organism: Orius insidiosus (assembly GCA_014119065.1). NCBI lineage: Eukaryota > Metazoa > Arthropoda > Insecta > Hemiptera > Anthocoridae > Orius > Orius insidiosus. Next base: position 19,180 of record JACGAQ010003383.1, on the reverse strand, counting down.
ACCATTGATAAGAGGTCCCACCCCCCTTCAGTATTCTCAGTCGTCATGTATATGTTATTATTGTCCTCCGCCTTCAATGCCGCCGCCATCTTGCCGCCTCCTCTTTACATAAGATGTTTAGAAATTCGCCACCCTTTCAAACGTAATGGTCATTTAAGGCCGGTGAATAGAAGACCCCCGCCTCTCTCTTTCTTCTTACCCTTTTCAATTAGCACTGCGACAATGCACTCAGCCGCCCCCGACAGAGACAATGGAACGCGATTATTGCGTTCTAATCTTTTATGCTCCCAAAGCAATTATTATCAATTGAAAACTTCCGATTACGTTACTTGAGAATCGTTAACTTATAATAAACAACAAAAACTTTAAAAGTTTGTCAGAAGCTAAACAGGGTGCATAAGATAGAAAACTGTGTTTTCCTCCTTAAATACCATTCCTTAATTACAAATTTCAGACAAAACACTTTTGAATTCTTTGAGGAGCTAACATACGAGCAAGGGCGTATTTAAGGAGGAGGTGAAGGGGCACTTCACCCTTTAAAGTAAGATAAATGGAGAGAGAAAAAAAATAGGATTTTGGGCTCCTCTTCCTATAAACAAAAAAAAGTTTTTTTGCGGAAACTCCTCTACAATTTTTCCGGCGTTTTCCTCGGTCTTCGGCCTTTTTCGCGAGTTTTGGAGCGTTTCCACTATATTGTTTGCAGGTGAAGGTGCTCAGTTGTCTCTGAACACTCAACACCTCAGAGAGAGAGTCTACACCTCACCTAGGCGATAAGTACCATGATTCTTAGGTGATATCAGACAGAATGATGCCCCGTCAGGATACAACAAGCAGCGGGAGTGCGGTGACCCTTCTCTCCTTTACTCTTATTGGTCACTACTATTATCATTGAAAAATGACCTTCCAGAGCGTGTCACCCTCACCGCATCATAAAATGCATTCACTGACACAAGTGCATTGATCTGTTCTGCTCAGAGACAGGGTGTTTCTTACCCTTAATCGGAAGGAGTCAAAGGGAGTATTAACCTGGCATCCTTTCAATTTAAACTTCACTGCCATCGAAAAATCTGGTAAATTGCATGGAAAGTTAACAATTTTTCGAAATCACGATTTTCTAGGCTATTATTGTAAAGGTTCCAGTTGTCACATTAAGATTCATGAGCTTAAAAAAATGCACTTGTGTCAGTGAATGCATTTTATGATGCGGTGAGGGTGACACACGCTCTGGAAGGTCATTTTTCAATGATAATAGTAGTGACCAATAAGAGTAAAGGAGAGAAGGGTCCGAGGAAGACAATACCACCGCACTCCCGGAGGGAGTTTTTTTTTGTCATGGTAATGCCCCAAATTAAGGGGTCCGCCTCCGCTCCGGCCAATCTGCACATCAATGCGTCCCCCGTTTTCCACTTTTTGAGTCCTCCGCACAGATTCCCGCGGCTTAATGGCTAAAAATGAATTAGACCCCGACGAAAAAAAATAAGTTTTTTTCTCTCACCCTCTTTTTTTTAAAGCACTTTGGATAAAAATTAATTTGGGGTCGATCAATTGACGGAATGGAGAGAGGACGTGATATAGGTTGGGGGCTTTGGGTATAGGGGATTTTCATAGGGCACATTGATAGCACCATTGTCGTTCATACGGCTTTGTGCCTCGTCCCTTGTTTTAGCGGCGTTTCTAAAACTGATATAACCTATTACAGAGCCCAGTCTCTTTGTCACCGGTTTGTTCTCCATGCAAATGATATGTATATTAGCGAGAGAATCCAAAATTTATATTCCTTTGTCATCCCCCACAAGGAATATCTGCGAAAACGCACAGGAAAATCTCATCAAGCATCCTGCGTTTTCTAGGCAGTCTACTCAACTTCGAAAACTATCATCGCCGATGCTTAAAGGTCAAAGCTTCACTTAGTAGCGCAGTGACAGATGGCACGAGAAAAACTACATCTGATAAAATGGAAAGTTTTTTTGACAATCGAGCAAAAATCCCAAAGATAGGGAAAAAAGGTAGGTTTCTGTGCTGCGAAAATGAGAACAAAACTCCCTAGTAGAAATCGGGGAAGAATGGTCAGGAAAATTTAGGAAAAAAGACAGAAATGTTAAAAAATGGTGGTTTCTGGGAATAAGTCGAGAAATACGGTAAAAAGGCTCTTGGCCGAAAGACCAAGAAAAACGCCATTTTATTTGAGGCGCTCGGGTACGAAGGGCGAACTCAACATCGGACAAAATTTTTTTTTTTTTCAGATTCTAGACCTCTTGGTGAATACACCCATATAATTTTTATGTGAGTTCGCCCTTTTTTCCCCTTTAAATACGTAAAAACCGATATGCGGCAAAGCTCTAACTGCGATATCCGAGCGGGTACGAAGGGCGAACTCCACATCCTAGTCCACAACCCCCACTCCTTTTCCCATTCCAGGGCATGACTTTCTGTTGAGTTCGCCCGTAACATAAAACTTTAAAATGCGAATATCTCGAAACTACGTTTTGTTGAGTTCGCCCTTCGTACCCGGAGCGCCTCATTTGAAGATTTACTTCTATTTCTTCGGTCATTTAAAAAGCCAGAATTTGGTCTTTCCATACTTCCTCAACGGTTCCTCAAGTTCAAATTATGTACAGCTCGGATTTTCTTAAGCCTTATTTTTATTTATTTTGCCAAAATATTCAATCTTAAACTTATGCGTGGACCCGTAAATAAAGTGATTTAGATTCATCTTAAGCCACGACGTGATTTGAGACCGATGGGACTCCAAGAGAGTGCTCCATATTTCGTCTTTAGCCTTTGGGATCTCGAAAAAAAACCGCCCTCCTGGAAGAAGGAAAAAAAGCAAGGGGGAAAGTAGATTGGGATGAGTCCTGTTGCTTCTGCATAAGGCGGATTCATGTCAGGACTGGTCCACCCGCCCCTTTCCTACGTTCATAAATCTGGAAAGCTCTCATCTCCGCAATTGTTCTGCATTTTAAAACTGCCTCTTTTTTTTTCTTCCTTTTTTTTACCCTCCCACAAGAGTTATGCGTCGGATAAATCTAACTGACGCCTTCCTCCTCCCGTAAATGAAAAGTGGTGTTTCACATTATAAAAATGAGATTCTTTTCCCACACTTTACTAGATCGAAACTTTTGAGGTTTTCTAACGTCGAACTATTCGCAAAGAGGAAAACTTTATAGAAACCTGTTAAATTAAAACAATAGCTACTTTCAAAATCTAAAATAAATTAATGCCAATAAACAAATAATCTTTTAGAAGTGAATTTTCGCATCCGTTTTCCGAAAATGTGTACAATAGCTCGTTTATCATTAATTCAAGGCATCCAACAATTCGGTTGAAAACAATAGACATATTGTTTTAAAGGCTTTGAGACATTTATATTTGTTGTTTTCAAGCTAACATGGAAGAACCGATATTTTTACACAAAAAACCCGAAAAACTATTTTAACTTTTAGCCTTAAAAGATGAAAACGAAAATGACGCAGAATTGTGAAATTTTTTTAGTTATTTCAATAACACTGACACGGCGCTGTGGGATGAACCAAAAGGCGGGCTAAGGCGCCTGAATCCATGGCGTTGGTTGCTTAAGACAGCAAGACGGTGGCATGGAAGTTGGAATCCGCTAAGAAGAGTGTAACCCACAGCCACTCCTGGTCATACCCCAGTGTTTAGCGAAGCCACTGGTTACCTATGCTATACTCAGACTTCAACGGCAAAGCGAGCTACCTGCTTGGGGCAACCGCAATTTTTGTGTGCACGTCCCAGCAACCCTGACAACGGAAGCCCAATTTACACCAACCTTAAAAAACTACATTTCCCCATACGTATAGCTTGAGAGAATATTCACGAAGGATTAGGCATAGGAAAACGTTCTAAACTGGGATCGTTTTGCTTGAGAGATCAAAGCGAGAAAATCCATTGAGAGTCTTCCATGAGCAAAAGTGAAAGGTGATCATTCCCTTCATGTTTATCCCCAATGTTTAAACGACTAATGAAATTTTTTTCATCCGAAATTCCAACCCGCAAATAAACACTTGTTGCCTTCATTTTAATTTAGGTTTCCACCTCCCACAATGCACTTTTTCGGTTATTTGGTAAACAAAAGACAAAAAAACTAGGCGCCGACGTTATAAATAAAAAAAAGTCTGGCTAAACAATTAATTACAATAACAATTACTCTATTGAAAAAATTATATACGAAGGTCTTTGTATCACTTTGTTTTTATCAATTTTTTTGAACAAAAAACCTTTTGTTTATCTTTTTAGACCGATTGAAAGCGATCAAACAATTAAATCTTTTGTGTAAAAATATTTTTAAAAGGGAAATAGAATAAAAGATTCTTTTGATTCGGTTTTTTTAAATTTTATTTTTAAAGCTTTTGTTATTCTATCTCCAAGTAAAAATCAAATCAGAAAATTATTGAGCAGTCTTGAGAAGTTTTACCAATTTTTTTTCTTCAACGAAATCGTCGACCAAAAATCCAGAACATTCAAAAAATAATCAAAAGCATCTAAGTTGTGTTTATGAGCAAAAATCCGGCCGAAAGGCAGGTGATTTTTTTTTTTTTTTTACACACCCACTAAAATAGCATAGATATTGAGAATGTTGACTTTTGTCTTATAAAGAGAAAAAAACTGAAACAATAAAAACAAGGAATCAGTGCTGCCAACCTGTACGTTATGACCTTTTTCATATGAAACACTTCAAATTCGTTGGATTGTTGGAAAGGCAGGGTATGATTTTTTTTTTACACACCCACTAAAATAGCATAGATATTGAGAATGTTGACGCTTGTCTTATAAAGAGAAGAAAAACTGAAACAATAAAAACAAGGAATCAGTGCTGCCAACCTGTACGTTATGACCTTTTTCATATGAACATCACTTTCAAATTCGTTGGATTGTTGGAAAGGCAGGGTATGATTTTTTTTTACACACTAAAATAGCATAGATATTGAGAATGTTGACACATGTCTTATAAAGAGAAAAAAAAACTGAAACAATGAAAACAAGGAATCAGCTGCCAACCTGTACGTTATGACCTTTTCCATATGAACATCACTTTCATTGGATTGCTTGCAGCAAAAGAAAGTGGTTTGTGTTGTAAATTGGCAACAATAATAGAGATAAATTCTACTTTATCTAAGAAGATAAATTCATCTGAAGTTCAAATTTCTCTCGCAATTTGATGGAAAAATTTTACATCGTTTGCCAATTACTGCAGAAAAAACGCTGGCCAAGTTCTTAAGTTCTATTAAATCAAAGGCAAAAAACATAAGTGCCTTCAAATTATTTTTAAATAAAAGAAACCTCATAAACAATTCATGCGGCAAACGTTTATGGATTTAATTTCCACATGATGTTTTAGTGTTTAAGTACCATGAATAAAAATCAAAAATATTTTACCATTTTGTTAAAAAGATCCAAGAGATTGAAAGTAATTATTCCATTAGGGGCAGTCGATGGAAAAATCACAAAAACAAACAACAAAAAACCACTAGTCACAACACAAGTCCGTTTTGGGGAGGAAGATGCATTTTCGGGGTTGAAAAGCACGTGAGGTTTCGCGCGTGGAAACGGGAAAGGGTCACCTCGTAAACGGCGGGAGGTCGGCTAAAGACTGTCGAGTCCTCCCGAGTCCCCTCTCCCGAGCGCTCTTTTGATAGCCGGAGCCCTCCCTCCACCCCCGCGCGCACCCCGCCGACCGGATCGCCTACCCTTCCACCCCCTAAAATCACCGCAGACGACTGACAAGAGGGCTTCCACAATGGGAACTGTTTCAGGACTTTTCAGCCCTCAGATGAATAGAAAGTATGTGACAGAATCAAAAATATTTTCGCCCAACAAAAATTCGAGTTCACAATTACGCGCTTTTACTATATTTTGCTCTTCTTAGCTACAATTTTATCCAGATTCCGATGTACATATCTCACCGCACATCGTCCTGAAATCAGCCAAAAGTAACTGGGCACAATTAACCATATGTAAGGTCGATGGAGAATACCTTTTCATGAATAAAGGTGATTTGGTGCAGACTCCGCGATGAGTGTTCAGAGACAACTGAGCACCTTTTGTGCGAATGTGAAGCACTCGCGAGGAGAAGGTACCTGCACTTCGGTAACCACTCTTCACATTGGCGGACCTGAAAGGTACTGATGGAGTTCAGAGAACTACCAGTCTCCAGAATCTGATCCCTCAAGTTGGGACAGCACAATAGATGTCTTAAGATTTAAGTGCGCAGGGGCTATTTACGGCACCGCCTCCGGATACAAAAAATTTAAATAAAGGTGATTTTCTCACTCTTTAAACCAAGAAACTTCGCCAAGAAGATAGCCATCATGGGCCGGCCCGCGAGAACATAATTATCTATAGTGTGGCCCCTTTCGAAGCAAATGTTGGAAAAATTGAAGATTTTGAAAAAATCAAATGAGGTCGATCCTGTATTAGAATTTTGGAGCATTGGAGGTGAAAAATAATCGCAGTATACTAGTATTTTTATTTTAATCGCAGTACATTGTTTCGAAAAATCCATTGAGGAAGTATTTATTTTGAGCTTAAAATGGGGGGAAAATGAGGAAATAGTTTTGAGGAAAAAAACCTTAGTTTTGACAATATTTAAATTTTAATTAAGTCAAATTCAAAAATGTATTTGTCTCCGAAACTCCCCGCGACGGGCGAGTCCTAATGAATTTGTTTTGTTCTTATTCGCCAGGTGAATCTGAAAACAAACCGGTTTAATTAGCGAACAGAATGCATAAGTGGCTACCACTTTCGAATAGGGACAAGGGTAAAGATACTGAATGTGTTCTCATCCTAATTAGGCCGAGGAAATTATTTTAAATAATGAATGCAATAAAAACTTCAAGATCTCCGTGTTTTAAAACAAAATTTCATAAAAGAAGATGTAATAATTACCCTAAAAGATAAATTTTTAGAGGAACATTGAGGTATTTCATCTACCGAAGCAATTTTTGCTCAGATTTGTCATTTTCGATGACAGTTTTCTATATATCAATCATCATATACATTTTCAATACATAGGTAAACTATTCATCGACCCTTGGCGGAAGATCTTAAAACAAGGGTTTCCTTGATTACCAATGATAGTATAAAGGAGGGGAAAGTTTTTCCGGAAAATTTTTCAGAGTTTTTTTTTAATTTTCAGAGTTTTTGTCAAAAAATTTTCCGAGTTTTTTTTCGAAAAATTTTTTAAATTCTTTTTTGTCAAAAAAAATTGTCCAAGTTTTTTTTTTAATTTTCCGAGTTTTTTTTAATTTCCGAGTTTTTTTTTTTTTTTTTGAAAATTTTTATAAGTGTCAAGGTAGAAATAATGGGCTCTTTGGCCTACGATGTGCCTCTCTTAATGGGTAGAAGTACGAAATATCTCCCTACTAAAAAAAATTAAATTAAAAAGTGGCATTTTTTACTGCAGCGAATTTTTTAAAATTTCAAACAGACATATCCGTAGGCCGGAATATCCGAAAATGGAAAGGAGCTTCTCGAACGTAGAAACGTAGAAGAAAAATGCCGAAAACCTGACGAAAAAAATGGTTTCTCAGAAGAAAAAAAAAGTACAAAAAGTGTGTTTTTTGAGCAAAACAACACAATTACTAATAGGGTGTAACTAGAACGAAAGTCTAAAAAAAAAACCTAAAAATGCCGTTCTTTCCCCAGGGGTTTTTCTATTGTTTTCTAGTAATTGGCACATTTAGTTACCTTTTGAGATGCTTTTCTAATTAATTATTAACTTAATAAAGAATATTTGAAGATATTTTATCATAAAAGTACTAGAATCTGGATCCTGGAAGCCATAAAAAAACAGTTTTCCCATTGTAGGATGGGTAAAAGGGGAAAGAGTTTTGATGAATTACTTACAATATCGCTTCCCAACCCTTTCTTATATGCAAAAGAGACTTAATAACAGTTTCGGGTGTTAGGACGGACTAGCCGGTCTCTCGCTTTTCTCGGGATTAGTTCACTTCTCCCCTAATTAAACGCGTGGGAAGGGGAAGGCGTCTTGAACGCCAAGATTTAGGAAGTCCTCTCTCTCTCTCACACACACACAGACTCACAATGGAGATACAATATCACGCCCTCCCTTCCCCTCTTTATTAACTAAGCCTTTGGTCATTGTATTCATAAGACAAAGACCTTCCTTCATTATCTAACTTGGTAAACATGACTTAGACGTGGCAATAAGACGGCACTAAGGTAAGACCCGGAGCTTTTCCTTTCATATTCCCCAAATTACAAACAATAAATAAACAAATAAAAACTTTAAAAAGTAATTTTCTCCCTGGAAATTGAATTTTTCTTTGAATTAATTAATTCATTATTCTAATTTCCTTTTGATTATTAAAAAAATTAAACGCGGTAAGGAATCGGTAACTATGGGAGTTAATTATAGAGAGTTGAATATGGTAATTGTAGTAGTGTAGTAAAGGGGTTGGGTTGGCACAATGGGAAGGGATGGAAATATGGCGGAGGGAGCATTGTGCCGCCCCAATGTAGGCAACTACGTCTACAGATAAGAAAGGGAGCGCAGAGGCGGTGCGAGTTCTTGAGTCATCAATAGCAGCTATTCAATGGTTAATCTCGTCGCCCGATCCTGACTGTATTGTCCTCGATATAGAAAAGCTTTTGGAGCGCCAGGCATCATCAATAGCGCAATGTTACAATACAATCGCGATAATGTAGCCGCCCTCGCCCTATAGAAGCCTCCTTACCCTCGAAGCCTACCTTGATTCCTACACATCACCCCCTACCCCTTTTTCATACACCTATCTCGCATACCTCACCTTTTACTTATCAAGTTATCACTTTTCTCCATATTATCAAACCTTCTCATTTTATAATTACATCCTCCTCAATTTTAAAACCCCACGGATTCTGAGAAAATAAAAAGTCTATATTCTTCAAAAAGTCGTTGAAATAATGCCTCGTTAGGGAAAATACATCAAATCTGAGGTTCAAGTTACCTGGGTAATAAGGCCTGGTTATCTTAAAGTTTGAAAAACTCTTTGAGCAGTTTCCGACCCTCTTGTACTTACTTATTCTCCAAGTATGTTTAAGGGATTATTAAGGACGGAAGGGATCACTAGTTTGTCCGAGGTTTGAAAAAATAAAAGGTCAGCGGGAGGGCCGAGTTCGCTAATTGAGTTAAGTGCCGTTGGGAGGTTGTTTTTTGTGGAATGAGGAGTTTGTTGGGAGAGAGGGGTGTACCTGTGTAATTCAAGGGACTTGCCCCGTCAAGTGCCTCGTTACCGATCACGAGAGTTGGTTCGCTCGAAGGGGGTGGGAACTGGGCAACGTACAGCCTCCCCGGAGTGTAATTGCACTCATAACGGGAGACTGATCTTGGAAACAATAGCGCCGCCTCTTCACCCGAAGGCCCAAACTAAGTCAGTCCACTACCTCTCAATGTTAACAATTACCCTGGTCACTCGACTATATACACCCCACTAACAATTCCGGTTTATCTATTCCAACTACTTCAATAATGAACACTTCAAACACACAATTGAAGGCGGAAAACATTTTTGCAATTATGAAATTCATCCTTCATAAAAAACCGCCTTAAGAGGTCCTCAGCCCATACAAAAAAAGCTATCTAAAACGAATTTGTACATAATAGGTTGGTGAACCTGAACTTTTTGAAATAGGTACATAGGAGTTTTTTTCCTTCTACAAATTTCTAAAAGCCTTTGGGTGATGTCCTGACCTAATTTTTGGACGCCAAGTGTTGGCAATTTACTACAGTAAGCAAGCCAGCTAGAAGACTACATATACTTAAGTGTTGCCAGAAGCTGTTGCGCAAGAAGCAGGTGCGAGAAAAGAGGAAAAACTTGGAAAAGCTTTGGGGAAACGAAAGTGTGGAGCTATCGCAGGTCGCAGCTCCCCTTCCCCCTCTTATCAGCGCTCCTTTTTGGAGATGTGGATAAAAACCATTAACAGCACACCTATGATAAGTCCACATCCACATTGGGGGGGGGGGGGGGGATTCAGAGCGTTTCACCGTGAGAAACCTTGTGTTCCCCCAGTTGGTACAGCAGATACCTTTTAAAAGAGTGACATTTGGCCTTTTTAAAAGCAACAACGGCAATCTAAGAAACACCCGACAATTCAATAAAAAACTTAATTAGAAGCAATTGGGATTATTTTATACTGAATATTTTTTGCGATAAACCTCATAGTTTTGAGATATTTGATAAAAACCAATTGACACGCGGAGAAAAACATAGAAAATCAAGGGAAAAGGATGTTTTTTGCTAGGGAAACCGGGGAAAACGTCAATAGGATGTTCCTAAGTGGAGGAAATTATATACAGGGTGTTCTTTGAAAACTCCCTTAAGGTCGAAGAAACACCGACGAAAACGCCAAAAAATTCGGTAAAAAGGGCGTTTATTGGATAAAAGGACCAAAACCTGTACCTTGAGAGAGAATAATAAATGAAAATTAATTTTAATAAAATTATAACTTACCCTTATCTCCAAATAAAATGAAAATTCAAGACTTTTGTGATAGAATATTTTATCAAAAATTAATTTCCCCATTAATTATTTACATACAAAAATGTGGTTATTCTCTGTTGAAATGTTGAAAAACAGGATAAAAACTGAAAAAAACTGCTTCAAATTGGGCAAAAATCTTTTATAGCAAGAAGTTCGAAGAAAACAGTAAAGAAATCTGGTAAAATGGGATTTCTAAGAATTTATTTCATTATGTACATACTTTTATTTTCATCAAAATTTTATCTTACTTTGAAAAGAAAATAGTGAAAAGTTAAATTTAGTTGGTAATAAGGTATTTAACTTTTATTTATTTTGTTTTGATGTTAATATTAAGGGTACTAAAAAAAAAGGGAAACGCTGGATTTAAAAAAAAAAGAGTTTTAGGGACTTCAAATATTAACCACGGGGTCTGAAGACACCATCACATGGAGGGTCACAATAACTCTTCTTTGAGGAAATTAATTATAGCTAGTTCTAACAATGAGATAAAAAAAAGCCAAGGTAAAAAATAAAAAAATAAAACCATGTTTTCAACGTATTTATTCTTTTTATTTTTGTAAGCAAAATGATCCTTTATTAAAAATACATCCATAGAAAGCTTATTACACCTAGTGATAATTTACAAAATGGATATAAGGCAATATTGAAGGCAAAAAAGCTTGAACCATACATAGCTTAACGAAAACCTTATTTTAATACTAAATTTAAAAAAATAAAAAACAAAAGGTAAAATTTTTACATAAAAAAAAGTAGCTCTAAAAAGCACTGGTTTAAGGCAGCAAGCTGAATTTAGGATCACAATCTTTCGGGTGTTAAATGAGCATTGAATGTCAGTAAAATTATTTACATCGTGAAAAATAAACCATTAAAGTTGAAAAAAAAGGAACATAAAATGAAAATTAATTTCTAATGAAAATAAAATTTAAATGTGGCCCCTGGGTGAGATCCAAGTGTTTTTCCTAATGAAGGCAGTGACTGAACAATTTTCTTTTAAAATCCCAGGTGCGACTACAAATTTTCAGACAAATATCAGCTAAGAAGTTATTATCATCAGTCACAAATCTTAGCGTAATTTAAAAAAAGAAAAAATCAGACAAATAACAGAAATTTCTACGAAATAAACTAAAATAATAAAACTTAAGTTCCTGATCAGGATTTTTAATGCGAATACGAATAAACTGCGAATATACAAACGAAACAAATGAGGGAACACAAGATTATGTGAGTTTAAGCAGATGTAGGTTTCTCTTGGTCCGATTGGGAAATGCGTTCTTTGTTTTGACGCACCATTTCCGCTCGCTTTTCCTGGAACAAAAAGAATATTTTTCATTACAATGAATTTATAACTAATTAATATTAGCTTTGTTCCAACCGCAGTTTGAAACTGATTTGGAACTCCTGGAGCATGCGCAGAAGGATTTGCACGTCAAATTTGACGTCAGAAGACTTCAGATTTGACGGACAAACGATTAGAACGACGTCAAAGTCGACGTCCAAACCCTTCAGAGCATGCTCCAGGAGTTTCAAACTGCGGTTGGAACAAAGCTATTAAGGCTTACATAGTCATTCTAAAATTAAAAAAAGAAGAGAAATTTATAATAGATTGACTTCAAACTAAGGCTGGTGCTAGAAAACGGGCTGAATGAAAAACTGAATTAAAAAAATAAATAAATAAAATAGATTTCGAAGAAAAGACTACCTAAAAGCCATCAGTTTTCTCACACCAACCATAATTAAAGATTTTTTAATGACAAAAACTAGTAGTAAACAGTGACACAAACAAAAACTACTTGAAATTAAATCATTCATTTGTTATCACCATGCAATAAAATGGAATAGCCTTTGGATTTATAGAAATCCATATTTTTTACCTTCTCATAATCTTAATACCAAAACTTCATTAAATAGTGGTTAAATTAATGCCTTTAAATTATGTAAAAACAATAAAATCAAGCAATACATACATTTTTCCTCGCGCATTCCAATTTTTTCTCGATTTCTTTTTCTCGTTTTTGTTCAGCAGATTCGAGTTTTCCTTGCAACTCTTTGATTTTTTCTCCATTTTGCTTTTCAAGCGATTCAAGTGCGTTTCTGATCTCATTCAATTTAAGATCATTCTAAAGTGGTAAAATCATGCATGTTAAAAACATAAAAGCACAAGCCAATAATGTGAAAACAAAAAAACACAAAAAGTGCAAAAAAACGGTACGGAATGACTTACAAGCTGGCGGAGTTTTTCTTTTTGCTCGAGTTCCAGTTGAATTTTTCTTTCAGCTGCGGATTCCATTTTGCTTTGCAATTGAGCTTCAAGAGCAGTTACTTTCTCTTGCCAGGACGTCCTCACTTTTTGAACTTGATCTTCCTGTGAAAGAAAAATTATAGTAATGCAATAACAAAACGGCTAACTTACATGTTCTTTCAACCTCTGCATCATTTTTTTGATATTTTCATCCCTCTGTGAGGCAGCGGTGGCAAGTTTCTGTTCGACAGCTGTGCGAACTTCAAGTGTCTGCTGCTCCAAATTCTGCCTGCTTTTTTCAACACCTTCCAACTATAAATGACATAGAAATAATCAAAAAGGACTTTTTAGCTTACATGATCTTTAAGTTTGGTCTTAATATCCGCAAGATATGCTTCACGCTTCTCTGAGTGGAGCTCCATTTTTTGTTCAAGCGCTTCTTTGGTCATGTTAATGAAAACCAAATTTTGTTCATCCTTCTTTTTCGAAGCCTCTTCATTTTGGAGAGTTTGGCAGCATATTTGGCCATTTTACTCGCCTCCAATGACTGAAAACAAAACATAAGTGAACAAACATATGAAAATAAATTTAAAAATCAGAAATATAATGCAACTTCCTCCCTAGGTGAGAAAATAAGATACCATCCTTCTTTCTTCAGCAGCCTTCAATTTCTCTTCGATTTCTTCAGCTGAGGTGCCATTTTTAGGCGAAACGGGACGTTTGGGTGGCGTACCAGCCGGATCAGCGATGATCACATCGAACTTCAATCCTCCCTTGGATTCCTCCTTACATCTGATTTCGGTAGCTAAAATTTTTAGGTAGATTTTTTAAATATGAACCAACCACTATTATTTAAAAAAAATTAAAATAAATACGCTTTTAAAAAAATCAAGCAATCTGAGATCTAAAACAACAAATTTATACAAACAAGGGAAAGAAATAAATTAAAGAAAGGAGAAGGAAGGGTTGGATTGATTAGGGGAAGTGTGAGTCAGAAGTCAGGAGCTCGGCGCCGGTTGGGCCAGACTAAGGCATAAAAAGGGCAATTTTCGTAGACGAAAAAAAAAAATCTCCGAAATATAAAAAAAGCATTTATTACGACATGAATATCTAGAAAATACGGATTTTCAATCGGCGTCTTCAAAACCAAATAAAAATCATAATAGCTTTGTTCCAACCGCAGTTTCAAACTGATTTGAAACTCCTGGAGCATGCGCAGAAGAATCAGCACGTCAAATTTGACGGGGAAAACGATTTGAACGACGTCAAATATGACGTCCAAATCCTTCCAGATCCAAGAGTTTCTAACTGAGGTTGGAACAAAGCTAATATCGAATTCAATGATCACAAAAGTAAGAAAAAGAATTTCAAAAAATGTGAAATACGTAGACAGCAATATTGGCCTTACTCCTATTGATTGTTATTCCGCCTTGACCGCTTCCACCCTGATACACGCATCAATTTTCGTGACGGCCATTTACGACTTAGGTTTTTTATTTATTTTTTTTAATCCATGAAGGAGTATATTACTGTGAAAAAATTTTGGGGACAAAAAATTGGTTCCATACTTTACAGTTTTCATCTAAAATCGAAGAAAAAAAAATTGCTAAAAATCAAAGAGTCAAATGTACTTTGTCAGACGATAGACAAAAATATTAACACGTACGTAGAGTAAAATTTTGTTGTTTGGAAAATTTCTGCTTTTTAAGTAGATGGAAAAAATCTTGGATGTTCTAAGATAGCTTTGCAAAGACGTTTTAAGAACATCTAGCATAATTCCTTATTTAAAAGAGTTAATAGTAACATCTCTACTTAAGGGGATATGAGGGTTTTAAGTTGGTTGCTTTGTACATATTTCTTTGTGAGCAACGGTTTTCGGTTTTTCCCTTCTATCTTGGAAACCGTCGCTCAAAACGAAAAAATGTCCTAAGTAAAAGTTGTAGCTACAAAGATTTACTACTTAAAATATCTTATTGGTTTTTTCCGTTAGAGCAATATTTTAGGATATGAAGGTTTTAAGTTTTCAGACAGGCTCTGTAGGATTATTAGTTTTTACCTCATAAGTCCTTAAATATTGCTCTTACGCAAATAATAAAAAAAAAATTTTGTAGGAAATCTTGTACCTACAACTTTTACTTAGGACATTTTTTCGTTTTGAGCGACGGTTTCCGAGATAGAAGGGAAAAACCGAAAACTGTTGCTCACAACGAAAAATTTGCAAAGCAACTCACTTAAGAACCCTCATATCTCCTTAAGTATTGCTCTGACAAAAAAACCAATGAGTTCTTTTATGTAGGAAATTTCCGTAGCTACGACTTTTACTTAAGACGTTTTTTCGTTTTGAGCGAGGGTTTCCGAGATAGAAGGGAAAAACCAAAAACCGTTGTTAACAACGAAAAATTTGCAAAGCAACTAACTTAAATACTTCCCTATCTCCTAAAGTATTGCTCTGACGGAAAAAACTAATAATATATTTTATGTAGTAAATTTCAGTACCTACAACTTTTACTTTTGACATTTTTTCGTTTTGAGCGACGGTTTCCGAGATAGAGGGAAAAACCGAAAACCGTTGTTAACAACGAAAAATTTGCAAAGCAACTCACTTAAAAACCATCATACCTCCTTAAATCATAATCTACATAAAAAGCAGATTTTTTCCCTTTTTTTTAGCAGAATGATCGATTGATTTCACATTAAATACTTTGACCCTAACCTTTTAAGCCAAAAAAGTCATTACTGTTTCTTCAGATGGTTGTTATGTAATTTTTCATTATTGACCTAAGCTAGATTTTAAAATAGAATTGCATTCTCCAGGAAGGAGAACTGCATAAGTAAAACTAAAAAGAAGGAAAAAAGATGTAACTACTTAATTCATAACGGATTTGAATTAAAAATTTAAGAGGAAGTTAACTGCACATCATGTTAGAATTTATTGACTCTCGTCCTTCCATGAAGTCACGCAACAGAATGCAGAGAAAATGCGGTAACGCATCATTTAAAAAAAAATTAAAAAATTTGAGTTTAAAGAGAGAAAATTATGAAAGTCGGATTAGGAAAAATACAAAAGGTATGAGGTAAGTGGAAGGTGGTTGGGGTTGGACAAGGTACATATCGACCGTGAAAGGGGGCGCCCGATTGTCTCTCACGAATCTAGACGCCGGACGCTCCTGTCACAACTCACCCACGAATTTCACTTTTTTCGGCTGCTTCGTCCTCGGCTTTTCCCCTTTTTGACCGGTGCCAGAGGCCATCGTTTCCCTGCGGAAATTCAATCTTTATTCTTCAATCACGGGGGTAACGCCCTTTGCCGGCGTGGTAGGCTACCAGATGTTACCATCCTTCACTATCACCGGCTGTTAATCGAACTCAAAATTGACAACATTTAATAATTAATTACTTCCGTACTTTTCCGCCAACAATCGATTTGACGCTAAAATATGCAGAAGATCAAAGACCTTCCTTATATTATTTTTTTACTACTACATTTTACACAACAAAAACAATTAAATTTTTTTCTTTAAAAATTAAAAAAGGAAAAAAAGTCATTAAAAAAATGAAGAATATCTTTTTTTAAACATTTTTAAATTGAATTTTTCGCGAAGGATGGTAATTGTTACTTGGTATAATTCCTTCAAGTTCTGGTTGAAATACCTTGGATATAAGGGGATTTGCACGACCGGCAAAAGCAGGTGAGGAAGGAATCCGTAACGAGTCCGACGAGCATGACGATCCGTTGAAAACTGCCGCTCCCAGTTCGGTTCGAAGGCGGCAGAGACGGACAATCGACCCTCGTCCCTCTCTTACCCTACAGAACCAGGGGGGGTGGCTGTGTGATGTGGAAGTCTTAAATTGCCGGCAACCATCTCGAGGTACTCATTGGGTTGTCCTCCCTGCAGTTATGGTACCTCTCACATAAAGTAGTCCTATTGGACTGCTGGACATCACGCAGATAACCAAGGGGAATTTTACGATAGATCGTTTTTTTTAAAAAAGGGGGGGATTCCTTATGTGTGTTCAATTATCTAGTAGGGAAAATAGAAGTCTGACACGGTAAAGAAACAACATATTTTAATAAAATAAAATCAATTTTTCATATAATTAATCTTCTTCAGTTGGAATTAACCTTGAGAGTGTTTTTGTTATTTTTATAATTTTAGTCGCGTTGTAGACATGGCACTGCTTGTAAGTCTAGTATGTATTTTGGTCGGTTTAGTGTGGTATTATTTTAAAAGTAAATTTTCTCATTGGCGTCGACATGGAGTGGAAGAATGGAAAGCGACTTCCATATTCGGCAACTTCGGTCAAGTTTTCGCTTTCAAAGCGACCGTAGCGGACGTCGCCGACGAATGTACAGACGCCTAAAAGGCCCCTTCGGCGGTTACTATTACCTCTGGAAGCCCATTTTATTGGTCAAAGATGTCAATCTAGTGAAAAACATTTTAATCAAGGATTTCGATCATTTCGCCGACCGACCGCGATTTACGAACTTCAACGACACCGATGTCATCGTCAGGTCTTTATTTTATATGGAAGCAATCCTTGGAGGAAAGTTCAGAACGGCTTTTTCTCACTGCTTACACCGAAAAAACTCAAAATTATGTCCGACCAAGTAGAAAAAGTATGTGGAAACTCGACCGAGAAATTTTGACGTCCGCGAAAAATGGTGAAGACATTGATTTAGAGCATCATTTAAACAGTACGATAGATATTATAACGACAAGTTTTATCGGCATCGGTCTCAATGATCAAAAGGCATTTTACACAGTTTCTTCCTTGTTCAACCACGCTGGAATTAATCACGCATTAAAATTTCTCCTTTATCAGTTATATCCCAAAATTCATGATTTCTTTCGAATGACCTCATTGGATAAAAGAATCTACAAATCCTTTCACGAGCTTACCAAAACATTTTGGAAGAAAGAAAAGCATCGAATATAGTAAACGAGATCTGTTTGGATTACTTATCAAGTGCAAAAATAGAAAACAAACTAATTGAAGGTAAAACTTAAATATTAAAAACAAGTTAATTTTTTTTAGGGTTAGAAGTTGAAGACGTTGCTGCCCATGTGTTCTCATTCTTCTTTGCTGGATATGATACGACTGCTTCAACAACTTCGTACCTTCTTTACGAACTTTCCAAAACCCGACGTACAGAATCGACTTCGAAACGACATCCTGGATTCCGTCAATAAAAACAACGGATTCACATACGCAGCAATAAAAGACATCCCTTATTTAGACTGGGCTATGAAGGTTTCAAAAATTTTGACATTTTATTAACTTTTTTCATTTGCAGAAGCGACCAGGATGTATCCCGTGCTGGGAGTTCTGAAAAGGGTATGTACGAAACCGTACAAATTTCAAGATTTCGAAATACCAGTTGGAACGGAAATAATTATTCCTTCAAGAGCATTTCATTATGATCCTGAATACTTCGAAAATCCATATGTTTTCAACCCTGAGCGTTTTGCCGATGGAAAGGAGCCCGAAGTTTTCATGCCTTTTGGCAAAGGACCTCGTTTTTGCATCGGTAATCTAAGCTTGAACATAAAAAAAAAATTCTTTTTTATTTTAGGTTTCAAGTTTGCAGAAATGGCAGTTAAATTATAGTTGCATCGATTCTTCTGAAATTTGAACTGAAGCCCAGTGACAAAAACAAAGAACCTTTGAAGTTTCGAGTGACAACAGGGATCACCAACAAACCAGCCAATGGAGTTTGGGTCAAAATGGAACTAAGGGAATAAGTCCATCAAGTTTTTAGGGGAAAACAATTGTCTTTAATTAATTAAAATTATCTTCGGAAAAATAAACACAATTTTATATTCTTTTGTCTTATTCATTCAGTAGGGAAGAACCTGACACCCACCTAAAAAACGCTAAACAAAAATTTTTTTTCTCCAGACGAGACCTTTTAAGAAAAAGAAGGAAACGGTATAAGAAGGTGTCGAGTATAAAGTTATCGTAAAAGGGAGTTGCCTTGGAAACAATCCCTCGGAAAACAAGCTACAGGAGTGCATGATGTTTTCAAATAGGAAAAAAAAGTACTTGTTTAAAGAGCTTCCAACGAAAACTTCCTTAAAGAAGTAACAATATTGGAGGGGGAAGTATATAGGAGGGGGAAGTATAGGAGGGGAAGTTATAAGGAGGGGGTAACGGAAGTATGGACAGATAGGGCTTCTTCTGCATTTGGGCGAGTTAATGAGATTATTCCAGAGCTACCAATAGGCTCGATATTTGGTGGTTTATGTAAATAGTAAAATGATACAAAACGAAGGGCAGAATTTTATCAGGCCTAAATAAAACTTCTTATTTTATGAAACAATATTTCCTTCGTTTAATTATCTAAAATGCATAGTGCAATTTTTTATACGACAAATACAGAAGAAAAATGTACATTTTTAAAAAATAGAACGATGATAAGAATAGTTGAATTCATTTCGAA
>JACGAQ010003382.1:0-29607 GCA_014119065.1 Orius insidiosus | reverse complement strand
AGGCTGACTACAGAAGCGATCTCATGACCTCTATGCTAAACTTCAAAGCATTTTTTCCTCCCTTAAGGCCCAACTCCTTTAGGAATCACTTGATGAGTTGCCGTCAAAACAGTACCCTCGAGAAAGCCCCAAATATTTTATAATTTCAAAACCGTTTTTGAAGCCTTAGAATCAGTTTTGAAGATAATAAAATGGGACAGAATCAACTGGTGATTTAGTGGTGGGTAGTAGTCGTATTTTTCCTCTTTTTGAAAAACATCAAGGCCAGTTTATAAATATTTCTTAAGGAACCATTTTCTCGAAGTTTTCTTGAAAATCCTTCCTATTTATGAACCTCCTTTAAAGTGACCTGTTCCTTCAAATGAAAAAATCCTTCCAATATCATTTTTTCAAAATATGTGGAACTTATTCGTGTAAGCAAATTGAAATTTCTTAGCGCGTGGATGTCCGAACGTGAATTCACACCTCGTTATAATCAAAGTGCGATATCCTGCTTAGCACGCGATCTACGAGTATAAGATTGCCATCGTTGCAAATAGCTTAATAACTACCCTTTTCAATTAAACAAACGTTTTTGAATAATAAACAATAGATAATTTTTTTAAAAATCAGATTTTTAACTAAAGCACTTAAAAGAATTTCCTGAAAAAGACTCTCGGATACGGGTTCTTAGAATGGGTTTTAGAGACCCTGCCGGGTGATCATGAAAATCAGGAGTTCTCTAAAGTCTAGATTAAAATATTGAGGAAAGTAGGGTTCTTTACTCGATGGTTCCCAAAACGAGATAATTATATCCGATGGTTCCCGGGCTGAAAATTGCAATATACCCGATGGGTCCCGGATGTATTCTGTATGTCACATACTCCATGCCTCCCGGTAAATATCGGGTATAAAATTAAGCATTTCTCATTTTGAAATTATTTTAAGGTATTCCCAGCAAAAAAGTTGATTTTTTTGAAATGATATTATTTGATTTTAATAAATTAAACTTTAGGTGTATCTTTAATTTTTTCTTTATTGGAACTGCGAATAGCAGCATTAGTGACACATTTAATGGCATTTAGAACGTTTAAAAATTTAAAAATATCAGGATGGTCTCAATAAAATAACCAATTGACTTGCTGTGGAAACCTTCACAAGCATTCGTTGTACGTGAAACCATTAAGCTCAATTAATTTTTTGCCGAAGCGGCTGACTGTTTCTAATGCCATTTTGAAACTAATAAAATTTAAGAAAATCTGTTCCTAGTTACATCGCTGTTTGTTGTTTTAAAGGAACTTGGTATTAAAATAATGCTCTAATATATCCCTTCATTGATACCTGCGTTACAAAAAACACGGGATGTCGCTTTACTAGAAGCGGGAGCCATCGGGTATATTTGATTTGACCTACTTAGTCTCCGGGAACCATGGGGTATCCAACAGAAAGTAGACGGAAGCAGCGTACAACAGGAATCGCAAACAATAGCCTTGTGCATTGAAGTTGACCTAGCTAGTACAGATTCATGTTAATCTTTATACCCAGCTCGGGTAAGGCCGGAAAACTAGGCCAAAAATGCTGCGTGATTGGGTCAGCTCAAGTGAAAAGCTTAAAGAGATGATTAATTTGGTGGTATCTTCAATTTTTTATAATGGCTTTTGAAAACATATTCTAGTCAGGTAGATTTTTGCTATGTTATTTAAGTTTGTTTATATTGTGGCTTTTGTGGTAAGCGAAAAGTATACTTTAGGTAATGTGGGCAAAACGATATTATACCCCTAACGTACATCCTACCATCAATAACCCTAATGGGTCTCCTTTTCATAAGGGACCCTTTTCCGGTTCGACGACACCCTAAATTTTTTAGAAGAAACTTTATAAAAAACAAGATAAATGTTTATCGTACTCTAAAGTCTATCAATAAAAAAGGCATTGTAAAAATCTTCCAAACAGGCAGACCGCCAAAAAAACCCATTCCAAAACAAAAACACCACAACAAATCGACTCAATTTTTTTTAAACCCCAAAATTTGTGTGATTCTCAATTTTTGAGAGTTCCAGATGAAGGCTTACGCCATATACCTGGTAGTAAAACCACCCTGGTGTGGAAAAAAAAAAACAACGTTTAAAATATTTACTTTTTAATGTAAAAACGAGAAAACTAGGACAAGGATTGAGCAGAAAAAAATTGGCCCCTCTGTGGGATTCGAACTAAAGACGTGTAGATTACTAGACCAACTCTCGACCAATTAAGGCGAGTTGATAGAGTGCCCTTTGATCTTTATTCTTATCCTACATGTTTTCGAAACTACTTCTTTCTCTTTTCCTTTCTGAATTGTATTTTAGTAAAACTAGGGAGGGGTGGGTGAGTTTGGAAAGCTAGGATAAGAATGCAGATCAAAGGAGTCCTCTATCACCTGGGGCATCCATAGCTAAGTTAATAGAGTATTGGCCAAGTAACCCAAAGGTCGTAGGTTCGATTCCCACAAGGGGCCTCTTTTTTTTCTCCCTGCCAACAGCAGAACACTCTACCAACTGAACTATGAAGCCGATGTGTCTAGTGCCTTTGATCTTGATTCTTTTTTATTCCTTGTGTAATACAATCTCTTAGTTGAAATATAAATAAAAGGGCATTGATGAATGCTGACCAATAAATCTAATTTAAATTTTTATTTCCCAATTGTCAATATGGTCGCCAGATACATGTTTCATTTTAAAGCGTAGATTGTTCTCTTATAATGGCAACTTAAGAACCTTTCTATTTGGTTTAAAAATAAGTTTTTAGGTTTGAATTTTTGACAAAAAATAATATCAAATAAAGCGAAATTAGGCAGTGTACGAAAATAAATAGGAGAAGAGTAAGAAAAAAAATATAAACGAGAGAAGTGGGGGACGAGGTGGGAAGCTCGTCAGTCGGAACCAAACGGTCAAGGGATGAACATTCTATTCCGTAAAAATTTCAGCGGCGAAGGCGGAGGAGGCGGAGGAAAGGAGAAAATCGGAAAGTCGAGGCCCAAAAAGGGGAAGACGGGTGCGCTATTGAAACTCAAGAATACGCCGCTTCAAAATTATAACTACCCAAAGGTTTGGACGGGAAACTCTCGGAAAATTTCAAAATTGTGTATTTTGTCCGAAACAGCTTGAAAATCTTTTTAACTTGAGCTTCATCGTAAAAAAAAAAGAAACTTAACATTTTTAAAGCTTTTTTTTTTAACGTAGATTAGAATGTCCCGTTTTTTCCTTTTTTACCTGGAATGATATTTTTCTTTAATCAAATTTAGTTTGTAAATAGTTTGGTTTGTTGGTCGGGACAGAAATCGGAACTGGCGGCATTGGGAAGGTCCCCACTGAGATTTAAAAACAGGTGGGGGTCCTTGTGTTTTCGGGCCAAGATTTTCAGTCGAATTTCACTCATCGAGGGATGAACATTCTTTTTCGTAAAAACTTCAGGTAATTATTTAAAAAACGTCGCAAATAGAAACGGTCCTAAACGTTTGAAAATCGACTAATTTGTTAATCTTAACTTTTTTCCAATATTGCTCCTGTTCTTCAGTTTATAAATAACTTTTTAACCATATAGGGGGAAGTTTTTTTCCCAAACAAGCGGGGAAAGATCGTGGAGGTTTCATTTAGTGTAGTGTGGGAACACTGCCTTCATTCCAAAGCCTTCTAAATTATAGGTTTTTTTTCCAAATCGCATAAAGAAAACCTTTTTTTGAAATATTTTATTATTTAAAAAAATATAAATTGGTCGATTTTACTACCTACAAATGTTGAAAGTTTGACTGGTAACACAACCAAGTGGAATGTGCTTGGAAACTCAATGTTTTCAAAAATTGTGCTTGTCGCTCCGCCAAGCAAAAATGACCCATAAAAATGATAATTTTGCTGATCAGTTTTATTACCGCACAGGCAACCTGTGCCTTCTACAATGGGGTGGAAGCACAATTTTTCTGAACTGTTTCAAGTATTTTCAATGTTGACGTTTTGGATCGTTTTTAAGACGAGCGCGTAATTTAAATAATAACCAAACTTCAGTGAAGGCGGTGGTGGGGAGGTGGTGGAAAATCACTTGGTAAGTCTAGCGCGAGGCCGAGGAAAGCGAAAATCGGTGCGGGGAGGTCGAGGGGGGCGGCCGCAGTACTCGAAGACCATTATGGATTTCGGACGCATATTTTTTGTCCCCTCCTCCCGCGATCGAGTCGGACGATTTCAACTCGAGCCCTATTTCGGGTGGTTTGACGTCCAGAAGGTCCTCAAGTTCCGCCCAGCAATTCAAACTCAATCTTCAACAATGGCGCAAACCTTCTTGCTCTATCTTCGGTGACCCAGAGGTAAAAAATTATATTTTAAACAACTGCGTTTTATTTTGACACTTATTAACACCCTAAACAAACAAAAATAATAATGCTGAGCTAAAAATCCTTTATAGATTCATTTTTGGCACAAGATCAACACTCGTCTTTACACACGTGTACAAGCACGTGTCATCTTGGGACCCCCTTCGACTTTAAAAAACCACTTATTCAAAACATCAAATTGATCAAAATGGCCTCCAGTTTAGTCCCAGAGACAAAAAAAAAATTGACCTCGAATGGCGGCCTTCAGTGACAAAAATATTTTACCTTTTCCCCTAAAAATGCGTTTCGAACTGGATTTCGCTGGTTAAAAATATTTTAAAAGACGACATTAATTATTAGGCTGGAGTAGGGCCCGAGCATAGAAATATCACCCTACGAGGTCTGGAAGATCCTTACCCAAAAACGGTGGTTTCGAGCTGGGACCCGAGTTGTATAAGACCTCTTCCGACCCAGTTAGAGCAATCAATCGTTAAATTAAGTTAATGCTCTTATCACCGGACCCAGCTCGGATAAGGCCCCAAAAACCCGACAAGAGAGGGTAAAACAATAACTTCTTTAACCCTTTCGAGACCGCGTCTGACGCCGGGTTCTCTGCGCTACTGGCGTAGCACTTTTCCCCTCTCTTTGGCCTTCACTTCTCCCCGACCGCTCCCAGCGCCCAAAGCACAGAAAGCGACGAGAGATGCGATGCGATCATCACGTAGTTCATTTCTTCCCCAACAGATTACCAGTTTTTGAATGTCGCTAGCGCCATGGGTAGCGAAGGTATTAAATTTTTTTTAGAGAGGCTTCCCGCTGGCGCCGCTGGGCAACTCAAGTCGCCTGCAGTCTCGAAAGGGTTAAAGAAGTTAATAGTTCCGATATTCAGTTTCGAGGAAAGTTAAAATTGGACATTGAAAACTTCCACCTGTTTGAATATTTAGTAAGGAACTCCTCTTTCGTCTGATTAAATTGCGTCTCGAGGAAATAAAGGAGTCGAAACGTTCAAAGAAGAGCTAACAATTTGCTTTTTATTGTTTCTTTTTAAAGGGCCGTTTTTAAAAATTGAAACTGTTTTCACCCAAAACGATTCTGAGGGTAAATCCAACGTGCATTTCCTTTTTTCCCCCTATATTTTGCCCCAGAAGCTCACTTTCTGGAAAAATTATTGTTTTACCCTCCTCGTCCCACGGTCAAGACAAGCATCCCTCTGCCAAAAATAAATAATGATATCAAAAAAATAATAATAAAGAAAATCTTAAATTATATTTCCTTATCCCTAAAACTTTACCCTCCTTTTATTTGAAGGAATAAATCACTTCAAGGGAGGCTCATAAATACGAAATAATTTCAAGGAAGGATTTTCTAAGAAACCTTGAGAAAAGGTCTCCTTAAGGAATGTTTATAAATACGGGCCTTAGAATTTAAAACCAAATGGCGGATGTTTTTTTTCTTCTTTCTTTATGTCAACCACCAAGAAAATGGGTTGGATGCAATAGTGAGCTCTCTGTACCCCGTCGTTACCTTGATGTGAACCAATTACCAACTGTTCCTTCGAGAAAACAATGGGACCCCTTGAAACTCCTCAGGATCCATCCATTAGGAATGATTGATTCAAATTACCCCATTTTGAAAAGGAAGCCAACAATGGCGATTATTCGTGACTTAAAAAGGTTTTTGTGAATAAAATGAATATTTACGAATGGAAATGGTTAGCCCCCGGATGCGGTCAAGGGCTGCTGGTCGCGGACGTAAATCACAATTGGTAAATTTGATTTTGGATATCCATGATGAAATTGCTATAGTTTTCATCCCTAAACAAATAGATATCGGATGATTCGAGAGAGGAACGGAATCAAAATTTAGAAGAGCTTATTCTTCTTGGTCTTATGTTTTATGTTAGGGGAGGATTAGGGTTGCGTTAATTTTAGAGCGAGTTGTATTTCGCTTATTTAACATATTTATTCAAGTTGTGATGCTCCTAATCTCACCCTGTCCCTCTGGTATCCCGCCTTTTTCCACCATGATTTAAAGTACTAGTCTGGAGCTGGAGAACTTCCTTAAAGAGAAGGAACAATACAGGAGGGGAAAGTATAAAGGAGGGGAAGGATAAATTAAAGTATTTAAATTATTTTTTAATGATATTGAAATACATATTAGAAAAAAAAATTTTTTTTCAAAAAATTTTCTAAGTTTTTTTTATTTTTCCACGTTTTTTTATTTTATTTATTTTATTTTTTTTTTTTTTTGCGAAAATATTTGAAGATTAATTTGATTTTATTCTTTTAGTTATCCTAGTGATCGACGATTCTTTTCTAGAGGTTGTTATGGATAAAATTTTTAAAAACGTCCTTTTTAAACGTCCATAGAAAACCGTCCTAGATTAATCCATAACAACCTCAAGAAAAGAATATTTGAAGATATTTTTCCATTTTTAATTTTCAATGTTCTACGTTTTTTTCTCGAATTTTTTTTTTTTTTTTTTTTTTCAAATTTTCAGATTTTTTTTCGAAATATTTTCTAAGTTTTTTTCCTTTTTCAAAATTTTTTCTAAATACTGTATCAAGATAGAAATAATGGGCTTTCTGCCCAAGGGATGTCCCTCTCTCAAAGGAAGGAAGTATCAAATTTTTCCCTACTACAAATAAAAGTACTGGTTTGAAGAGCTTCCAACGATAACTTCCTTCGATATTCGATTTGACCCTCCGGGGTCTCGAAGACCCTTCCCCAAAAACCCGACGTGGAGGGTATCACAATAACTTCATTAAGGAAGTTAAAAATTCGAAAAATAAATACACTAAAAACTTGTGAAAAATACAAGGTTTGTTTGGTGAAAATTTGGTGAAAATCGGACCAACGGCTGAAGTGCAGTTTTTAAAATTTCAAACGTGCACACCTCCGTTATATTTTATGAATTCGAAAATCGCCCACTTTAATTTCAGGTTCATCGACTGAGGAAGATTCTGTAAAAATTTTACACGAATCCGGTGAAAAATGTGTTCCCGAAAATAAAAACTTCAAACTGACATATCTCCGCCATTTTTTCGAAATTCAAAAATTGCTCACGTTAATTTCTTGCTTAACTGAAGGTTGTGTGAAAATTTTGTAAAACCCTATTGGAAACTGCGGCCGTAAAGTGTTGCGGAAAAAATGTTAGGCCGGCCGGAACAAAGTTGAGTTCGGTAAATATCAATATTCAATTAGACCCTCCGGGGTCTGGAAGACCCTTCCCCGAAAACCCGACGTGGAGGGTAAAACAATAACTTCTTTAAGGAAGCTATAGACGCCATGTGATGTTCTGGAATGTTTATTCCGGAAGGCCTAAAAACTGGATATGGCGGATGTCGCTATAATTTATTTTTGAAAGTTCAAATGCTGTGAAGTGTTAATCCCAGGTACCTCAGCACTACTGAAATAATTAATTTCTGCGAAAGATTACGATCGTATTGTTTATAAAAATTGTGTGAAAAGAAGAAAAGGGAGGGAGAGTCCAGAAGCGTCCGGTCAATAAAGCTTTTTTCATCTATGAAATAACTAACTAATAAGCATCAATTTCTATAATATTCCATTATTTCATGTGATTTTGTAACTAATTGAAGCAATTATTAATAATAATTCATATAAAAACTCACCAGTCAAAGAAAGAAAAATAGATTTTGAAAGAAAGAAATCCCCGTCTGCAGCTTTCGATGGAATACGGAAACTATAACTAAGTTGTTGGTGCAAGCTTGTGATTTGCCCGCCTTTTTTTCCTGCAAAACAAAAATTCTTTAACGAAGTTGAAATAGTAGGAGCATTTTCATTTATTTATTTATTTTTAATATATAAATAGTTATACGTAAAATTGGATAAAATTGGATTTTTTTAAAAATTGTATGGAGTAAATTGAAAAGGCAGTGGCCGCTTTCATCCCCTCCCCAAACTTTAGTTAGATTCCGTTCTGAACCAGAATTTAGGTCATCTACTCTTCAAATTGTAAATTTACTTTAAATTTTTCTTATTTTCTTATACCTACCTTTCCTACACATTTTTATTAAGTATTAGTGGATTATTTTGAAAAGAAATATTACCTATCAAAACATTTGAAGGGAACGGGGGAAAGAACCCTGGGAGTCTCGACCTTGAATGAGAAAACCCCTGTATTTCAATACAAAATAAGAATATTACTTTCCTCCAACCTCCCCCTCACGCCTAACTGTGATTAATCTCTCATATAATTTTGTTTTAAGTTTGTTTAGAATGTTTTTTAAGTTTTTCTCTTCGACTGAAAACCATTCAATCTCGAAATCAGGACTGTCAGAAGGACATGGCAGATTTTGGACAAGACGAGATAAAAAGAAAAATTTTGAGATAAAAAGATTTACATACTGTCTAAATGTCCATATTTTTATATAACTTCGATATTAAACCGCCCTATTCTGATTTTTATTGCCTGTTCCTTGGCTTTCGCTTTACCAGGCTTTCGATATTAAACCGTCTTTTGTTGGCAATAGTGGCAACACTTTCCTATTCTGGAACACTTCAAGGACGCATTTTCACCCAAGGTCACCGTGATCCCCCTCCTCCTTCCCTAATAAATTCTATTTAATATGGAGTAGGTTTTTATAAAAGTTCATATAGTAAATATGTAACTAAAATGAGAGAAACAAAATAGAGAGAAGGAACAATATAAGAGGAAGAAGTATAGGAGAAGTATTATTTTTGAACAATTTTCTTAGTTAAGTTTTCGAAATTTTCAGGTTTTAACTTCCTTTAAGAAGTTATTGTCTTACCCTCAACGTCGGGTTTTTGGGGAAGGGTAGGGTCAATTCGAATATGGATTTATACTGATCTCAACTTTGTCTGTGGTTCCGGCCGGCCGTCCGTAGCAATTTTTCTAGAACACTTTACGGCAACAGTTTTCAACCGATTTTCACACAATTTTCTTTATTCAGTGTACAAGAACGTTGCGAGGGCGATTTTAGAATTTCGAAAAAATGGCGAGATATGTCTGTTTGAAATTTTAAAAATTCACTGCGGCCGAACCGTTCGTCCGATTTTCACCAAGTGCTAACCAAGTGTTAACCAAGTGCTCCTTATATTTTTTTTTGGAATTTTCGGTATAAAAAAAATAAATAAAAAATTTAGTACGTAGAAATTTTATACTTCCACCCTTCGCCAGAGGAACATCCCTTGGGCACAAAGATATTTCTACTTCAAAAAGATATTTCTACTTTGTTACTTAAAATTTTTTTGGTTTATGCCCGCTTCCGCGCCTCAAGTAATTCTTACCTGGGTTGACCCATATTCTTCCCACTTCCGCGCCACAAGTATAAAATTGTCCCACTTCCGCGCCTGTGAAATACTTACAATAAAATAAGCCGAATATAAACAAAATAATCCAAAACAAACCAATCTCGATGTCTTGCAAATAATCGCTAAAAATGATGAGTTGATATTTGGAAGGGTCTTCGTTATATTTTGAAATTTCGGCCTGAATTGAAGCATCTCCTCTAACTCCCTACTCTATGCTTCTCCTGTCTGGTCCCTTAGATATCTCGATGAAATTGAAACTGCTCAAGTTCGAGTCTTTAAAAGGCTCTTAAATCTTCCCTGCTCAACACCTAACTACGTCATCAGGCTTGAAACTGCACTCTTAAACTGTCTGTGAAAGTGGTCAAATTGACTTTGGGGTGGCTGTGCCAAGTGCTTCGAATGTCAACCAATAGGCTCCCCCGTAAATGCTATGATAGACACTTCGAACTGGACCATTTGAGCAACGAAATTTCAAAATATAACGAAGACCCTTCCAAATATCAACTCATCATTTTTAGCGATTATTTGCAAGACATCGAGATTGGTTTGTTTTGGATTATTTTGTTTATATTCGGCTTATTTTATTGTAACTATTTCACAGACGCGGAAGTGGGACAATTTTATACTTGTGGCGCGGAAGTGGGAAGAAAAATTAAAAATCCAGACTAGGCGCGGAAATGGGAGGCGCGGAAAAGGGAACACACCAATTTTTTTAAATAAAAAAAAACATTTTTTGAAAAAGAAAAAAGAAAAAAAAAAAAAAAAAAAAAAAAAAAAAAAAAAAAAAAACTACAGACTTCATATTGATTGAAATATATTGTTTTTGATCCAAAGGATGAAAAATTATCACGTAGCCCTACTTTGAAGTTCTTAATTTTTTGCACGCAGGATTGACTCACTTGGCAATTTCAAGCTACTTTTCTTGTAGACAATCCCGAATTTAATAGAGAAACGATTTTATTTACGTTTTCTCCTTTAATTTTTCGCATGGTTGAAAGATAATATTATGATGTACTTATGTCCATGAAGACAGAAACAATACAGATTTATTAGATCGTAAATACGAGAAATCAAACAATACTTAACAGGAATAGACGAGAAAGCAATTAAAATCCCAGATAGGAAGGAGGGGAAGTGGTTCCTGCACAAGGAACTTGGGGGAGCAGGAATTAATGTATGCTAATGTTTGTGCAGAAGGGAGTACATGTAAAAAAAATTAAAATTCAATTTCATGCGACAAGTTGAGCGTTTTAGCCTGTCGTTAACGTCGTCGAGCGAATCAATCTAACAGGTCGCACAGCGTGGCGTAGCCATCTGTCATCAGCATCGAGTGTCGCGGCAACGTAATGCATAGTACTTTGCATGTAAGCTGACAAAAATTTTGTTCTTCTTTTTTGAGTTCATCAATATATGAGTCCGCGACCTATCTTATCTTGAGTTTGGCTGGGGTAAATAATGGATTCCGATGTGATTTTAGATGCTGAACTTGGATCGTTTCTTTCCCCAAAAAGAATATCCTGGTTTTTGGAGATCTTGGATGGGGCCAAAGAATATGGAAGTGACTAAAATCTATTTAAAACTAGGCCCGTTTGATTATATTTAAATAGCCGAAAGGAAATCGTCCGTATCTCCGACCTACGACACGTATATGAATATAGACTGACCTCACCCTGGCCAAAAAGTCCCTGTTGCTATTCTCGGGTGCAAAAAGGAAGGAACTCGAAAGCAATAATACGGCTAAATAACGTCGAGAGAGAATCGGTGTGAAAATTGAAACTCGGCCAAAATCCGTTCGAAACATTGGAGAGTCGATGATGCCAGAAAATCACCCGAAGTTTCTTCGTAAAGCGCCATCCATCCCAATTAAAACTTTTCATTACACAAAAACTTTTATTTATTCAAGTCAATTTGGACTAATGCGCAGCACATATTTTATACTTCCCGGCATTCTGTAAAAACAGTCCCAGATAGTTAAAATATAGCATAGTGTATATTATTATTGTATATTCACAGCACTCAACAGTTCGTAAATAGTTTTTTTTTTTTTTCATTTGTGACCATTTTTGCCATGATACTTGTGCATTCTGCCAAAATCATGCTGCATACAATGGAACTACATATTCACCAACATGGTCATTTCGACAACTTTATTAGAACGAATTTTTGTCTAGGTCAGCTTTACGAATGACAACCAAGGATATGCGGGGAAGACGACGAAGCCGATATCGCTACATCCGGTCCCAAAAGCAGAAATCACAGAGCTTAA
Organism: Orius insidiosus; assembly: GCA_014119065.1. Lineage (NCBI taxonomy): Eukaryota > Metazoa > Arthropoda > Insecta > Hemiptera > Anthocoridae > Orius > Orius insidiosus. The sequence goes on along the minus strand of JACGAQ010003382.1, from coordinate 17,728 downwards.
AACCTTGGACAAAGACTGCTTCATCATTCCTGTCGCGAGTGTCGATAGGTTTCTTCCAGCAGGAGTGCCTGTAAGTAATATTAAACAAGTTTTTTCATCATAATTTGGGTTCATAGATGCCACTTATTGAAACGAAGCAGAGCCAGTTGTCGGTCGTCGAAGTCGACGATCCAAAACTTTGCGTCCTAATACATCTGATGACCCAGATGGAGCCGATAGAACCGATCCTAGAGTCGCCTTTGTCGCTCCCTCTTGCAAAACAGAAGATAACCGCATCTGATTTATTGACGGAAGTCGGTGCTTCTAGAACTGCCATGGAAGGCATGCTTTTGGCCAATTTAGAAAAAAATGGTACGAAAGAAAAATTTAAATTTTTTTTTCTAATTTCATTTTTTAGCCGAGTTTCCTTTTATATCGTACTATGTGATAAACAAAGCCCAAACAGATCCCGGTGAGTTTTTCCACAACTGTCGGGCGGCCTCGTTACGAAAATTTGACCCAAAGTGCCTGAGATATACGGCGGTCCATACTTTCGACTTGTTCAACGAAGTAGCGACCATCGCTCGACCGCCACTCGATCCGACCTCGAAAAGGCCACGTTCCAACGCGACCGGCTTCATCGTCTCCGTCTACAAAGTCTTCGAAGGTGACGACGGTGAAAAATTTGAAAAAAACTGGCTCTACTGGACAGGTAATAGACTAAATACTTCCTCTTTTATGCTGGCATGAATGAAGCACGTGCGTCGAACGTTGCCCACTCTTTGGTACGCACAGAGCGCGGATGGAAGAGGGGAGATGTGAGGCTTCTAAAGAGGCAAAGTGGTAGGAGTTAAAAGGAGAGCGGAGAAGTGAGGGCAACTTTGAAAGGGTCAGTCGTCAGTCAGCTTCAAGGAAGCTTAGCTAACGTTGACCGCCTGGCAAATAAAATATTTTGAAAATCTAGTCATCAACTTCTTTGCCTTCATGTTCTTCACGCTCCCGTCTGATTCCATCGACCTATGTATCGACTTCCGCGTTCTGTCCTTGGAGTGACAATGCCACGCAAAGGAAACAGCTGGTTACAATGGTCTGCTGAAATCTAATTTTCAATTTTAGGTGCGAGGATGATCTACAGGTCTCTTCCAAAATCTGTTGGCCTCAGAAGAATAACGCTACATAAATCCGTCTCAAGTGGAGATAAACTATACCTTCTATTGGTCGAATGCTCCAACTTTTTATCCGACCTGACAGCAGCTGCCGTCCTCATCCCGGCGTTAAGAGCCAGATTATGCGGCTACACAGGACTATATAGGACCACCGCAGTATTTTAAAAAATGGCACACATGTGATTTTAATAATGTTTAAGTATTTTTCCGAAAAAGAAAGCGGTGCTAAACTAATCGGACTCATATCGCTCGTCCTTTTGGGCTCGTTCGGAATCGAGCAGTTAATTCTATTGGTCAACAACACGAATTTAGATGATGGGAAAAGTGCGAACGTCGTTGAAAATACGAAACTGGCAAGCACGTTTCTTTTTATATTTTTATCCGTGTTTGGGATCGCTTGGATCTTTCTACTCATCAGCTTCTGCACGGGTTCTTATCTTCTCGTAACGGTCGCCACGCATTTCGTCGTTTTCTGCATGGTCGCCTTGATATTCATCTCGATCGGATTTCTCGCGTTGGCCCTCGCCGGGTTTCTATCCGTCGCGTTTGTCACCCTCGTCTTCATGTTAATCTTAATGGTCGCCGTTTGCAACTGCTGCCTATTTTGCATCGCGTCAAGCATCTGCGCCAGAGCTTTAGTTATGCCAATTTAAAAATATATCATTTTTTCGCACAATTTACGGACCAGACACATTTTAATAGTTAGTTTTAGATTATAAATAATAGGCTGTGATGCCATATTTACTGATACTTGGTGCTTGTAGATTAAAAGAAAAGCCTAATCGGGTATAAATTATTAGAAATTTAGTCCGTAAGTCTTTCTATCAATACGACTAGGTTCATATTTCGAATAAAATTGAGATTTTTTTTCAATCTTTCACGGCCAACCAAAAAATGCAACATATTTGGTTTACGATTTCAAGTTGATCAGTGAAATATACTTCATGATTCACGAAATTTCCTCAAAAATTGAGATATCCAGTGTTGCATCTAATATTGCTTTTTCATAGAGCGCTAAAATATTGTAAATCAAGAGCTCAAATTATTAAATTTTGAGAAACTTATGCTTAAATCCATTTTATTATCACAAATGGTCTGGATCAAAAAAATTTAAGGACCTAAAAAAACAAAAAGAGTTAAATTTTTATCGAGTCCAAAATATTGCGACCAAAATATTTTCTAACAAAAAAAAATCATCATTCCACCCAAAACAATTTTTTTTATAATTTTAGGCAGATTTCTTTTCTTCGAAATCTACCTTTTTTTCGACGCTGTAATTTTAAGGTAATTTAATTTGTTCCAAAAACTTATGTAATTACATACATCACTTGGGTAGTTACCCATTAATATTTTAATTTAAGAAAAAATTATCAGTTAATAATATAGGTAATTGAATTTTAGTACAATAATTTATAAAGGTTTTACAATATTATTAACTTTTATTAATAGCGAATTTCCTAAAGGTTGTACTTTTAATCCTCGAAAACGAATTTTTTTTCTAGCTTGAGAGTTGTAGGAGGATGTGGGAGTTGTTGAAAGCATTCCGTGAAACTCTCCTTTCCTAAACCAAATGCTTGAACGTCTCTTTTCCGCTCCTTAACTAAAGGCAAGGTTTTAAGTGAAAATCAAAGAATGTGTTATCACCAGCCAATGAGAGCTCTTCTTTCGTAGGCTTTTAAGGTACCTCAATACCTTGAAAAGAGAAAGCCGAAGGAAACATTAAAGGATTCCATTTATTTGAAGGAAAAGATCTTTGAATATATTGAAGGAAATGACTTATTTCAAGGAAAGTTCATTAATAATAGGTACTAATAATTTTCAAGGAAACCTTAAGCCTCTTATTAAAACGGGCCTAAAACTTGCTAGATCATTTTCGGGAGATGTATCGACCATTCAATCCGGCAAAACTTCCAAAAAGTCTACCTCAAAACTGCCATTTTGGAAATTCGGTATCAACCAAAAATGTATTCTATTTGATTTTGCCTACAAAACACAGTGGCGGCTCGTGGGGTTTGTGAAGGGTGAGGCCAGCCGTCCAAAAAAAAAAAAAAAAAAAAAAAAAAAAAAAAAAAAAAAAAAAAAAAAAAAAAAAAAAAAAAAAAGGAATTTTTAAATAATGTGACTTTAAATTATATCTGAACTTATTAGCAACTCAAATATTTCTTTCAAATTTCCTCGATTGAAGGAAGAATCAGACTCATCATGACCCCTAAAAGGCAGTTCTTGTTTTGATAAAACCACGGTTAAATCGATCAGTTTCTTTAAAACTTCTCTATTTAAAGAAACATCCTTATTGTAATTGATTTTTTCCAACTTAGCCTGTTCTGACAATTGTTCAATCACGCTTAAATTATTTTGGAAAAAAGTTTCAACGAAAGTAAACAAGAAATATGATTTTTTGATGCCGCATGTTTGTCGGCACTTCGGGATAGATTTTTTAAGTCGAAATACCCCTCAACGTTCCAAATGTTTTAGATGTGGAAAAAAGAAGGCAAGGCCAACAAAAAAGTTTGCCCATCACATGGTTTCCACAAAGCCATTTGTGAATGAATACCAGCTAGATCGAAATCCCCTGGTTTTAAATTTGTCTACTAAGAGAACAAATATTTGGAACGGGCCTACCTCGATTTAAAATGTCCTTTTTGTCCGTTTCATTTCTTCTCGTAAACGGAACATTAAGAAGGGAAACGATAATGTCTTCTCCGATTTCCATTTCGGAACCTGAAATTGAAAACTCAAAAAAGAAAAGTAGACTCACCAGTCACCAAATCCCTGTATAATATAGAGCGATAATGTTGACTGTTATTTCTTTAAAAAGATTCACAAAATCACAAGTCACAACCAAGATTCACAACGGAAACTTAACTTACGTTAAAGAACGTTAACGGTTAACTGGGTGTGAAGGTTACGATAGGATAGCCGTTAATAAGGCTATCGCGCGCTCGCCGTTAGAGTAACAGTGTTACCCGAACGCTTTTTGGCGCCACCCAATTTTCTTAGAATTTTTAACTTTAATAAAAGACCATGCTATATTTATTTATTTTTTCATGACATAATAACAAACTAAAAACTCAAAAATTACCAATTTACTTAACATATTCTTGGTAGCAAGTTTGAAGTTGGTAAGATTGCTCAAGCTCCTTTACCATTCCCCTAGCGTGAGGCACAGTGTTGTATCGTGCCTCACTTGGAGGGTTTAGCCAGCGATTCCAGGCCGGCTCGCGTGGGTTTGATCGATCTCATCCCGGCTAACCTTCGTTCTCGCGAGTACCATATTAACCCCCCGGACCCCTCCTTCTATATCAAGAGAGGCCAAGGTCACCCGTGCCTCTCCTGGCTTTTTAATCATATTTCGAAATCCGAACGATGCGGTACCGACTTTTTACGCTAGAGGCCGGGCTGAGAGTATTTTTGTAGGTCCTGTTATTAAATTTATGAACTTTAAACATTCTTACGTAATTATTATTATTTTATATGAAAAAAAATCTTATTTTATTTCCGAAAAAAGTTAGAAACCATGTCTTAAAATATTATCATAAAAAATTAAAATTTTGGGGAATAAAAAAAATTTTTTTTTTCTGAACTTCAGGTGAGGCCGTGCCTCACTTGCCTCCCCTGACGAGCCGCCACTGACAAAACATATCCTTGGTCTTTCAATAAATTATATCATTTGAGTTTATCGTCAAAAAAACAGAAAGATTAATTTATGTGAAGTGAAAATCTTTTTGTCTTCCAGCGTCCAAAATAATTTTAAAATTGTGCAAAAAAGTTTTTCTTAAGGGCATTAATTTACTCTCAAATATTTTATTACGGATTCATGTTTTTTTCTATTATGTGACATTAAAATAAATCTTATTTATAAAAAAAAATAAATAATAAAATTTTAAAAAAAATTAATTTTTTTAAGCTTCGGCATGAATAGCCTCGTCAGGTGAGCCATTCTCAGGATTTCAGAATCTACCTATTGCAATGGGTGCAGTAGTCGCAGAATCAATTTTATCTTTACTTATCCCCATTGAGACTTCGTACAACAGGAAGGCACGACTGGCCGCCCTGGTTATTGCTTATTATTATTTAATGCCAGACTCATACTTTTAATATTTTATTATCTTAATTGCTTTAGTAATCCACGAGATTTCAATTAAAATTGCATTTTTTCGTTATGTACTTTGGTGAGGGAAGAAATCTGGGGTCAAGCTACGAGTGTGAATCAACTGAGTGGTCTTCACCGCCGTCTTTACGAAAATAAGGTGATTTTTTATGAGGGTAAGTGAGAAGATAAAACGATGATAACTATAAACTATTTTATTAAACAAAAATATAATTCAATAACCTTTTCTTCCTCTAAACCGTTGCCTGTTGTCGAGCTAAAATAGAGAAAAAAATTATAATCGGAGACGATAAAATAAAGGTCAAATTTACCATTGATCTTTTACATTCGAAAAAGAGGTTTCGCAAAGCTTGGCATTCTGTCGGGACGGTTCCATCATGTGACCCGAGGCACTCTTTCGGCGTTTTCTTATACTGGAAAAAAATAAATATGTACATTTAAAAAATACTGGTCTAGAGCTGGCCCCACGGAAACTTAAAAGTAGAGCAATGCACTACAATTTATCAAAAATGAAATTTTTAGTATCAAGGTAGAAAAAATTAAAGTCTTCGCTTTAGCCAAGCCACACGAAACGGGGTGGGTCGGGTTTTTCTTGGCGGGGCGGAACGTATAAGGAGTATTCGGTGGAAATGTAGGGTTTCACAATAACTTTTCTTTGAGTAAGTTAAAGAGAAAAAAATGAAGGGTCGAAATGAGGTGCATATAATGCATTTTTGACGAGAGGGATTTACACAACGTGGTAGAAACGCCCTCCATAATCTCTGGATCGTTGCAACTGCTCTTAGAATAACGAAACTTTAAATTATTATGAATCCAATTTTTTTCCATGTTACGAATTTCCGTTACAACACAAAATGCAATTAAGTAGTTCAACCATTAATATTAATTTTTTATCCCAACTCCATCTGAGTGAACGTATCTACTTTAACTTCTAAAGCTTCAATTACGTTACAAAACCGCGAATTCTAAAATTCCTGTTTATTAAAATAAAATTTTAAACTGCTTCGGCAAGTTTAGAAATGATGAAATAATAATATAAAAATTTTAACAAAAAATGTTTCCCCATTTCACAATTCTGGAACAGAATATGGGACAAAAAAAAGTGGGGGGGGACTACTTTTCTGAAGTAGTACGACAAAAAAAAAGTAGTCCCCCCCCCCCCACTTTTTTTTGTTGTACTAATTTAGAAATGTAGTCTTTCACGTAATTTGTATTATACGTATTAGCATGCGGTATATTGTATGATTTTAACTTCCTTAAAGAAGTTAACGTTTTCCCCTCGTGGTCGGATTTTTGGGAAGGGTCTTCCGGACCTCGAAGTTTTTTTTCGAGAGTCAGAGGGATACTTAACTTAAAAGGTTAAAACCGGCCTTCGTGGGTCAGTGGTCAAAATGACGCCATGGAGGTCCTTCTTTTTTTTTATATATATAAGCGTGTAATTGGTTGCTCAACTCTTCTAATGTCGTCTGGTCTTCTGTTACGACGAAAAGCGATATTTTTTCTTAAACTCTTTTGTGCGTGACTTGTGCAATTGACGCCCCGGTAACGATCCGTTTCTTAACACTTTTCAATAATCTCATTGTCAGCGGTCAGTCAAATATCGCGTGTAAAGAAATCAGAAAAGAAAAGGCTATAGCTACGGTGACCAGACGTACTTCTTTGGAAGGACAAGTACTGCTTTTGGGTTCCATGTACTACCACTATCATATACTACCAAGCGTACTACTTTTTGGAATTCTTACGAGAATAAAAAAAATAAATAAATAGGTAATTGAAAAATTAAAGAAAAAAAAAACTTTTGAAGACGATAGTAGGTACATGTTCGGAGGGAAATGGTATGCCGGACATTATGACTGGTTGGCCATCCTGAATTGCTTATAGAATGGAACCTCATGGAGATAATGAGGTTTCACACTGTTTATCGTTTCGTCGTTCGTTTTCGTTTATGTTGTTTGACCCTTTTTAATTTTTCGTTTTGTATTGTGGATTATAATTTATAGTGAGTGAGAAGTTGTGAAAATTTTTTTTAAGATGGGGCCGAGAAGAAAGTGCTGCTTTAATAAGACATTACAAATAGAATATCCTATGTTTATTATAATAATATTCTTTCGCTCTAACATCCGTAAAATTTAAATCAGTCAGTTTTGAGCATTAAAAATTTTTTTAAATTTTTTTCTTTCATAATAGGTTAGTTAACACTCATAAATACATCAAATATTTTATTGGTGTGCTTACGGGTGGAAAATGTCCTTCTTTTTGGGAAAAAAATCTGGTCACCGTAGCTATAGCGGGATAAGAGGGTCAAAATGGCCTTAGCTCCGATTTTGCTGAAAAAATTCAGGAAGACGCCTCTATATAAGACTAAAAAATAAGCCAAATTTCAGATCAAAAAGATCAACGGTTTTCGTGAAAAGCGCGATTTTCTCATTTCAGAAAATAATTATTAATTAATATCTCGAGAACTAATGGTCCCACAGAGTACAGATTTTTTGCAACTTATAGAGCTTCCAAACACCCACCTTTGAGTATTTTGTTCAAAGTTTTCCGACCTCAATAAATGCTTGAATTTTTAATTTAAAAGTTCCAAAACCTCGAAAAAATTGTCCCTGAAGAGGTAACGTTACGAAATCAATGCAATATGTTAAAAAACTAGTCTTTTACTTGTGGGAATTTTTTCAGATTTTTCGAGGTGGTAGAACAATATTTTCTGAATTTTTTTCTGAATTGTTCGCTATACATGGTGAATGGTCCCATGGTGAGAATCAAACTATTATTACACTCTCTTGTTCGCTAATCCTTTAATTTTCTGTGAAAACATGCCCCTCTTCCTTTCTCGAAGGTAATGGTAAAATTGTCATTTAAAATTGCGTACAACTATTTTCTCAGGTATCTCTCCCGACGTCAATTCCGACATCACAATCTCAGGACCGGAAGAATGTCTAGAAGGAGTATTTCAATCCATTTTAATTTTGTTATTTTATCTTTATTCCATTCTTGTGGCAAACTTTTCTCTTTTGGTAGATGTTTTCATGTCCGACGGGTGTGTCTCTATTAAGAAAGATTTTCCTACAGAAGTCATTTTTATGTAGGGTATATGAGAGGATGGAAATCCAAGAGATCCAAGAGATCCAGGGCACTATTAATTTTAGGTCATCAAAAATTTCATATTAAGCGAACTTCTGCTTTGTAGAAGTCCTATTGTGCTCAATTTAACAAGTAGCTAGATTGAGGGAATTCCAATATAGGTACTCGGTCTTATTGACAATTTTTTTGCTATAGCCTATAATGTAAATTGAATAAATTAATAGGCGATACTGCTAAAAAAGTTTATTGTCTTACAGAAAAATTAACTTTTTTTCTATTATCTCGTTAAACATTTATTATTATTATTATTGTTAAAATAAAAAAACTAAAATGGAGTGAAATACTCCTTCTAGACATTCTTCCGGTCCTGAGATAGTGATGTTCCGTCACAGAACACATTGACGTCGGGAGAGATACCTGAGAAAATAGTTGTACGCAATTTTAAATGACAATTTTACCATTACCTTCGAGAAAGGAAGAGGGGGCATGTTTTGACAGAAATAAAGGATTAGCGAACAAGAGATAGTGTAATAATAATTTGATTCCCACCATGGGACCATTCACCATGTATAGCGAACAATTCAGAAAAAAATTCATAAAATATTGTTCTACCACCTCGAAAAATCTGAAAAAATTCCGACAAGTAAAAGACTAGTTTTTTAACATATTGTATTGATTTCGTAACGTTACCTCTTCAGGAACAATTTTTTTCGAGGTTTTGGAATTTTTAAATTAAAAATTCAAGCATTTATTGAGGTCGGAAAACTTTGAACAAAATACTCAAAGGTGGGTGTTTGGAAGCTCTATAAGTTGCAAAAAATCTGTGCTCTGTGGGACCATTAGTTCTCGAGATATTAATTATTTTCTGAAATGAGAAAATCTCGCTTTTCACGAAAACCGTTGATCTTTTTGATTTGAAATTTGAATAATTTTTGTCTTATATAGAGGCGTCTTCCTGAATTTTTTCAGCAAAATCGGAGCTAAGGCCATTTTGACCCCCTTATCCCGCTATAGCCTTTTCCTTTCCAGGCAATTCCGGGATATAGGCCCAAGAACACAGCCAGCCAATAGAGTCCAGACTAATCCACAGGGTGTCCTTCGCTTTTTTAAAAATTGTACGCTGTACACTATTGCATCGCAAAGTTTGTTCCGCCGAGCCATGCCAGGGAATCCACGGAAAAGCTTGACAAACAAACATCCGCCCGTCCTGCACAGACAATCATATGATTGGTAAAGAACACAAATCAGCTTTCATTTACGAGGTCCGGAACACCCCTTTAAAAGAAACCCTTTAAAGTTTTCAAATCCCTTTGAGGAATCTAAAAATCCGGGATTTGAACCCAGATTAGTCCACAGCCAATGACGTTACCATTAATCCATCAAGTCCGTAAAAAACACTTAAATTTTCGAATTTTTAGATGGCTTTGAGGGAAAAAACAATACAAAAGAAGCATTTACGTAAAGATTACTGACATAAGTTCTTTTTTTCAATCCAGAATGGTCTGAATGGAAGAAGAAGCGTAGCGAGCCGTAGCAAGAAGTCAAAAGATAAGAGAGGGGATGCTGGTCCGTAGACGCGGATAAAGAGAACTCGTGCCTCTTTAACGTTTTTACTCCTCGTTCCGACACCGTCCAACTGCGATCTTGAGACAAAATTCGTATTCTTTCCATTCAGGTGCGTACTTTTATCTTACAATTTAGAAACAACAATTAAATAGGTTGAACGAATTTTCTAATCAACTGTACAAACACTCAACCGATAACCAAATTTTTTATTTTTCATTTTATTTTCCTAAATTAAAACCCTTTCAAAAATTTGGAACGGTCGAAGAAGCATCCAGCTCTTTTAGTTATTCGCGTACCTACAGCGAACATTTTAATAATTCGGGTAATAAAAAGTTAGGCTCCAAAAACTTTTTTTTAAAAATACTTTAAAAGGGGTAAAAGAAAATAACTTGACGGATCGATTCACGACTTAATTTTCCTTAAGAATTCATTATTTAATAGTTCTTCCTTTTATGCACAACGCTTTACAATTCGTGGGCAACTTGCCCGCCGATCATTTATTTATTTATTTCTTCTGGCATCCTCGTTGTTATTTTAGCCTCAATTAATCGAACTACCAACAGTTTCCTTGGGTCTTTAAGTCGATAATCCATTTGTTCTCTTCATTTTTTGGAATTGCTATCAATTTATTATTTCCTCTTGTACAGGTTTTTTTCTCTCTCCCCCCCCCCCCTCTCCAAGAAAATTATTGTTCAAATGTAACGTATTAGATTTCCGCGAGTTTCCCTGGTCATTAGGGCATCTCCCCACCCCCGCTCTTTTTTAATGGGATTTACGGGAGTTTTCCTCATTTTGAGGCACAGAAACACCTTTTTACCCAATTATTCAAAGTTTTCCCAGGTTTCTGAACTGAGAGACCTCCCGTTCACTAGGCCCTTCAAAAGTCCACCAAGAAAAGGGGTATACTTCTTAAAATTTTTTGTAGGAGGCGAGCTGAAAATTTCCTGATCCACTTTAACTGTCACAACCAGTAATTTGTAGTTTCTAGATTCCTGATTCGACCTCTACCGTATTTATGAAAGATTTTTGAATTTCCTCAAAGAGAAGTAATTGTCCTCCATGGAGGTCTTCGAAACCCTGTCCGATCATGAGGTAGTTCCGGAAGGTTTATATCAAAAAATTAAAAAACTCATGAACTTCTTTAAACTACACAAATGACATTTCGTTCCCTTCTATGTCAACATTACGTTAACAGCGTTAAATGTTACGTTTCTTTCACAAGGCAGAATAGACGTTTTTGAAATGTTTGACCGGATTTTTCTACACAAAACGTGATAACCAAGCGACTCTAAACACGAAGAATATGTCATGAAGGACAATGCCTTAATGAAAAGTAGGTAGATCTACAATTCTGATAAATATGAATTTTTATATCCTTTTGCGGAAAAATCAAACTGAAACATTGATCCTTGGCGGTACTCAAGCCAAAAGCTTGTCCAAAACCAAGTTTCGCGCCTTCAGGCGTAAATCAGTAATCAAGCTAGATAATCAGAAAATCAAGAAAAACGATCTAAAACCCGTTAAAATTATTATACGCTACAAACAAACCAGAAAATCGAGAAAAACAACAAAGCTAGAGACAAAAAGGGTTTTTTAGATAAGGAAATCGAGGAAAACTACTTAAAACCCGCTAAAAAGGTTGTTTCTACCCCCAAAAAATTTAGGAAAACGGTTCTTTATCGAAACGTTGCCAAGTTCCCGAAAGCCTAAGTCCGCCAATGGCTGTATTAGATAGCAATAGCAAATAGCAAAAAGAAAACACCCAGTAAAGCAATAAAAAAACACCCAGAACAGCAATAGAAAATACTCTGCATAATAATAACGTTAAAAAGGAAGCTACCCTTGAACTTGATTCTGTTGAGGTCAAAAAACTGGACATTAGAGGATCAAGGTCGCAGGAAAAAGGAAGGACGATGGTCCGAGAACGAAAGTCGGCAGACGCTCGAGAAAAATTACATCATTCCGGTCCTTCTTTACGCCATAAAAACACGAACATCAGAATATGGAACTTAGAAGTATTATTTATCAAAATGACTTGAGTTTTTTTTTTAATTTTGTAAAAAAAAACCTCGTTTCGTAAAATAATTTAATATACCCATTAAAAAAAGATGGAGAGCCTTTAGAAAAATTTGCCTTTCGAAATAATACTTTTACTTCATCCTGTGCCAATCTCTCATTATTTGCTCGTCACCTGGGTGACTGTATGCTTGTGACGAAACCGTTTTCGAAACACGCCCGCGCGAGCTGAACCCATATCGCACCATGAAATGTCACTGGCAATAATTTTAAGACGTGAAACAATAATAAATTATGGCTGTGCAATCGGTTTTAGCCAATTTTTGAATTTTTGAAATCAACCGTGGATAAAATGAGGGAAATGCAAAGATGACACTTGATTTGGCAACGCAGATGAAGCTTTTGGTTGCTCCATAGTTTGGAAATCTTTGTTTAGCTTTCTCCGGGAGGCTTTTCATCCTTCGATCACTGCGAGGGTGAGACTGAATCCAAATAACAATTTTTTTTTCACAGTCTACTTCGGAGTAAAAGCATTGTTAAAACCGCAGTTTGAAACTGGTTTGAAACTGGAGCATGCGCAGAACGACTTATACGTCAAATATGACGTCGCTCAAATCGTTTTTCCGTCAAATCTGACGTGATAATCCTTCTGCGCATGCTCCAGGAGTTTCAACCCAGTTTCAAACTGCGGTTGGAACAAAGCTATAGTTAATTCAGTATACTAAGTTAGATTTAAATTCCTTGGGGGGGGGGGGGGTTCTCCACCATTAATTCTCTTACCTACAGAATTTCCCATGTTCCGGTTGAGTTGTACCACTTTTCATATAGCAATACCGGAGGACCTATCCCAATTCTGATATCGGTTATTCCGTCTCATATCGGCTACCTCACTTCTGATAAGGCAAAATTACCGGAGGACCTATTCCACTTTGATATCGGTTATCCCACTTCTGATATCGCAAAATTACCGGGCCTCATATTATCCTACATCTGATATCAGTATCCCTCGTCTGAGATTGCTTATCCCACTTCTGATCAATCATCCTGCCATTGATATCTGTTGATGCAAATTATATTATAATATGTAAATTACTGTTGGATAGAATAAATCCAGTTACAGAGAAAAAAAATATGCGTATTTTTTAATTTACTATAAGTACCTACTGTAACAATCACCGAAGTCAATGTATGACCCTCTATTAGAGTCAAAAGCATTGTAAAAAAAATTAGTTCAAGCGAATGATCAAAATAGAGAGGAAGAGCACAGGAACGCTCAAGTTCAAGGGCGACTTCTTGTCGTGCCTAGACTCTTGTGATGTAATAGACCATTTTCGGTTTCGCAACCCAAGTTTACAATTCGAGAATCGAGCCCACATATGCACACAAAACATGCCTATCGGGAGTATATTTGAGTTTCAATTTACTCCACTCGTGTACATTCGCTAACTATTACATGTGCAACACCCTAAAAAACCTAAAATTGCCAGAAGCCCACTGAAATTGCGGTTGCCACAAGGGCACTTTCATCGACCGGCTTCTGGCAAACGGATTTCGTAAAATTGCACACGTCATTAAACCAACTTATCATTCAAAGAGAAAAATTGAAGAGCTTCCAACGATAACTTCCTCAAGGATAGGAGGAGGAAGTATTAAGTAGGAGAACACAGGTAGAGAATGTAGTAGGAGGGGGAAGCAATTTCAATAGTACATTTTCATTCAAATTTAATTCAATTAGTAAAACCCAATTTAACATACAATCTGTGCATAGTAAAACATTTATGCATAATAAAAATAACTTGCCCATAGGTACCTAGCAAATAAAAGTAGTATTATATACAATATGAAAACTATCGATTGAATAATTCAATTATATATTATGTAATAAAGGTAATAGTAAAAAAAAATTGAAATAATTAATTTAAATAAACAATTAAAAATTAAAATTCAATTATTTTAAAAAATAAAAAAAAAAAAAAATTATTTTGAAAATTTATATCAAGGTAGAAATTCAGTACGGTTAGCCAAAGAGAGGCCGCCCTCGAGCCGGCGAAGTGACTCACATTTCTGCCTAGAAAAATTATTAAGTAAAAAAAATTTTGGAAAATTAAAATTTTAAAAACATGGAAAATTTTTAAATAATTCAAGGAATGTTTAGTGAAAATTTGGTGAAGATCGACCAACGGTACGCCCACAGCGCTCATTTAAATCTTTGAACAGTCATATCTCCGCCATTTTGAAAAATTTCGAAAAAAGCTCTCGTCATTTTCAAGATTTCTGTGAAAGGAAGCTTGTGTATAAATTTGGTGAAGATCGGATGAAAATTGCGGCCGTGAAGTGTTCCGGAAAAAGTGGCGACGGACGGCCGGCACCACAGACAAAGTCAGGATCGGCAAAGATCACTTATCAGATTTATCCTACGGGGTCTGGAAGACCCTTTTCTAGTAACAGGGGGTCGGAGGGTATCACAGTAACTTCTTGAGGAAGTTAAAAAGTCTGTGCTATTCCCGTGTTTAACAATGGCCAAAATTTGGAACCTCAGTAAAAAAATTGGGTCAGGGACTATGAACAGAAGATGCAGGTGAAAGCTTGAATAGTTTGAAGAGATCACCGGGCTCTTTAGTACCGAGCACTTGCGTCACAAAAAGGGACGAAATATTCTCTTATATAACATCAACGGCTGGACCTCTTTTACTTTTCAAAACAGCGCGACCGAGAAAGAAAAAAAAACTATAACTATTAGAACATAATTCGAAATTGCAACATTTTTATGCCGTTTTCTCCCACAGAAAAAAAATCCACCTATTTATGAAACCAGCAATTTCAACTTCCTCAAAGAAGTTATTGTGGCACCCTCCATGGTACGGTCTCTGGAAAAGTCTTCCAGGCCCAGTAGAGGAAAACTGATTAGAGATCTTTGCCGATAATGGTTGTCTGTGAGTCCGGCCGTCCGGCAGTCCGTCGCAAACTTCCAGCCGGTTATTTTATTCATGCATTAAATATGATAAAAATATCAAAAAATTGCTTCACAAGGCAAAAACAGGAGAACAAAAAAATTTTAGAAATGAGGACAAAGTTTTTGCTTCCTTTTTTTTTTCTTTGGGTTGGCGAAATACATTAAAATTGGGCCAAGAATTTTATGGGATGTTTATGTCATTTATGTAATTTTTTTTTTTTTTTTTTTTTTTTTTTTTTTTTTTTTTTTTTTTTTTTTTTTTTTTTTTTTTACAGGATGGCAACAAAATTGTCAAAAGAGACGCAGGAGGTGGCCAAAGCGGAGTTGAGGGAAGACGATTACACTCGGGAGCAGGCGCTACAAAGTATGAGGGAATGGATAAAGCAAAACCCGAGGATCATTTCTTGCAGAACAGGTAAAAAATTATACTGAGGAGAACTCTTCTCACCGCCATTCTTTAATATCTGATTCTTTATTTTGTTTTAATTTTGAGATGACAATTTCTTACTGCGTTTCCTTCGTGTTAAAAAATTCAGCCTCCCGATGGCCCAAGAGGCGATGGAAAGGTACATCCTTCTCAGACATACTTTGGCCCTGGCTTTTCACAACTTAGACATGCATTTGCCAAAAATGGAATATTTGTTGAGCAAAGGGTTCGTACATAAAGTAATTTAATCCTTTTTCTATCTAGTATTTAGATATTTATTCGCAGCGCCCGGGAGGGACAAAAAGGGAAGACGATGGATTATTGCCAGACCAGGTAGTATGATATTGATGACTGTGGCAACCAATTAGGACAACTTTTCCCTTAAATGCTATGTGTAATGTCTTCGTATTTTAGGAATGTTTGACCCATACAAATACATAAACGAGGACATGTGCCGAGTGCACGGTATCGTCTACGAAACGTTGATGGAAGACGAAGAGAACCAGGTACGAGGATTTGTCCATTTCGCGGACGGCGAAGGCGTCTCGTTCCCGTACTTGACGCTTTTTACGCCGAAAGAAGCGGTTCGGATCGTCAAAAACGGGGAAAGGACAGTCCCCATGAGGCACAAAGAAGTCCACGTAATCAACGTACCGTCTTCCCTCAAATACGTCCTCGATTGGGGACTCACTCTTATCTCGGACAAAATTAAAAACCGTGTTAAAGTAACGAAGATGAATTTTTTATTTTTATAACTTATATTATCATTTTAGATATACACATCAGTGGAAGAAGCTCAAAAAACTCTTGATTGTAACATGCTCCCAGAAGAGTACGGAGGAAAAATACCAATGGCTGAAATGATAGGTAAAATCTAAGGTTTAGTTTCCAATTGGATATACCTATGTACATAGAATTCTTTCTCAATAAAAAGAGTTTTTGGGAAGATCGACCAAGTAGGACACATGTAGGAAGTAGTTTGAAAAAATACAGGGGGTTTTGAACTTAGGTCGTCAGGTGAGATGACTGAAAACAGAAGTTACGAATATCAGAATTGGGGTAACCTATTTCAGAAGTGGGGTAACCGATATCAAAAGTGGGATGTCTGAAATCAAAAGTGACTTTATCAGAAGTTGGATAGCCAATATTAGGGTGCGGACAGAACGCGGATGTCGCCCAAACACTATCATACTTTCTTTTCATTAAAAAAAATATTTCAAAATATTTTTCAGCAAAATTCAAAGAGGAAATGCTAGCGGCAAGAAGCCAACTTCTCGACAACGATAAAATGGAAATGAACCTTGCGTTATTCTCCGAAGGGGCAAAAGTTGGCGCAGTCTCTGCCCTAAAAAGCCGGCGCAAACCAAACCTGCAATCCGTACAAGTCCGACTATTTATGCGGAAGCTTCAGAAAGCTCGAAGTAGATTAAATTTAAAAGATTTTTTTTTTTGTAACCAAGAAATTATTATGCTTTGTAAGTTACGCAAGTGACTTTAGGTTGTAAGTAACCGTGCGCTAATCACTGTGGAATTAAGATAAATCATCAGTATTTGTGTGTTTTTTTAAATAAAATTTTATGTATTACCTACAAAACCCAATTCGCAAAACATTTTGCCTGCAAATAAAAAGGCGTTTCTACCCCTAAAGAGTGTGGG
This sequence comes from Orius insidiosus, assembly GCA_014119065.1. Taxonomy (NCBI): domain Eukaryota; kingdom Metazoa; phylum Arthropoda; class Insecta; order Hemiptera; family Anthocoridae; genus Orius; species Orius insidiosus. The sequence goes on along the minus strand of JACGAQ010003382.1, from coordinate 770 downwards.
CTTAGCAATAGTCAGGGGACAACCGAGAAGATATTTTACGTCGAGAGGACCATAGCTGAAGAGAATTAGTTTTTATCCCATTGAACGCAAATATTCGGCCTATTAGGTAACTAAACTAACTGAATAAAGAATTATTGATTCATCCAAAAATTTCCCAAATAAAGCCGACCATTTTCAACAACTGTTGGTACTACAAATTGCTCTTACCTTTTTAACACATTCGCTTTCAAGAAGGCAAATCTTTAAATCAGCCCTGACGCCAGCACATGCGCTTTCGTCGACTAAAACATTTCCCTTAGAATCTAATGTCATTTTAGCACAAAAACAAAATTGATATAGAAGTAAGAAGAGAAAAACGAAAGCGACGTATCAATTGATAATGGGAGGTTATAACGTTGTTATATCAAGGTTTTGTTTTGATTGATAAGAGATAACGAAATGTTGAACACATACCGAGTATTATTTCACGTTTTTAAAAGAAATTTTTCTTTAAAATGGATTGAACCTGAAGGTTACAATACTGGCATTAAAGTTTATAATTCTTTTACGAAAAATAAAGTTGATTTGATAACAAGATATGAGAAAAGTTTATCGTGGTACAGCTGCGGACCGACTGTCTACGATTCCGCCCATATTGGACACGCTTGGTGAGGTTAAACTTTAATTGAACCTTTAAGTATATAAAGTGACTTAAGTATAAAGTAACTATAAAAGGTACTTATATACTCAAAGATTGAACCTTAAGTGGTATCAGGGAAAAGCCGGGCATT